>OMNN01031543.1:0-26690 GCA_900302755.1 Chromis chromis | reverse complement strand
GTTACTGTATATTGTGTCCTTCACATACCTGATGAAAGTGTACCTCCCCTGTCCTCCTGCCTCTCTCCTGCTCCTCTGTATCCATCTTAGGATGTTGGTGGCTGTTTTCTCGTGTTAACAGAGTTGTTGTGTTTTGCTCGGTGTTCAGAGAGGGAACGTGGCCCTGCAGCTCTCTGTTCATATTGACCTTGTTCAAACTCACCCTTCCCTCTCCCTCCTAAGTTTTTTCTTCCTCTCTCTTTTCTTTCCTCTCTTTCTAAGGTTCCTGTTTCCTGTTCATCCCTCAGCCACAGGCAGCTGCCTCTGTGGCTGTTTTATCGAAACTGCAGAAAAGTAGCCTTTGGAGTCAGTCTCTTTGGCCTTTGACAGATCAGGATGGCAGTGTGTGACCATGGAGGATTGGGCTGTTTCTGCATTCTGCTTGGTGTTTCTGTCTCGTTTTCAGTCTCTGCCTCCTCTCGCTGCCTCTCTCTTTCTCCATTTTCCTTGCTCTGTGTCTAAATTAAACTTAAGTTAAACTGCTGAGCACCAGCGACGATGGGCAGTGATAAGGAAGTAACATTACAGTAACAGTAACATGACATGGTTCTGTACAACCCCAGGGAATGACAAGAGAGAAAGGCGCCATAATCCATTTTAATTTCACTGATATCATTGTACTGAGAGAGAGAAAAAGCAAGGGAGCGAGGCAGTGGTTGGCAGAGTGAGAGAGAGAGGGAAGGAGTGAGAGAAAAGGAGAGGGAGAGAAGTGAGATGTCTCAGGCCAGAGACTGTACTCTAGCTGACTGCAATGTCTTGTGGTGACCTAGTTGCAACCTCTTTGAAGTCCACAGACTGATCTCGCTCTATAGGCTGCAGAGGAGATCTGCTGCATACAGCTTTATTAGACTGGGATGAAAAAAACAAGAGGTGAATCAAATTCTTGGGATCTTGAGCTTGTGTTGTTATATATATCAGTTTGCTTTCAGAATATGTATGTGTGATTGCGTTTTAGAATATGTTTTTATCTCTGACTGTGCCGTTGTAAGCTCTATGCTGTGAGTGCGTGTGTGTGCGTGTGCATATATTTGTATGTAGCAGATATTCCTTTTGGAACGTGTAGCTGTAATGTCAGGCCAAACACAGCCTTTATCCTTTAGCCCACCACATTAGGAGACAGTGGTGCATTGTCAGGAGAGCTGACCTAGAATAGTCCAATCACTCTACATTCAGCCCCCTGTCTGCCCTCTCCTGTGATCACCATGCTGCCAGTGCCGCAGTCTATACTGTGTGTGTATGTATGTGTGTGTGTGTGACCCAGTTCAGTCACTGGTGTTGCCAGGCTTGCCCCTGGTGAGGGCATGGATGTTAGGGCACAAAACCCTCAGATGTGTGTGTTCTGCTCAAGCACAGCTGTGGATGTCTTATGTCATCTGTGGCTGTGGAAATGTCGCAAAACAAATTCTGTAACTCTATTTTTGCATTCTATGACTGGATCGTTGAATAAAAACACAGCGTTCTCTGTCTGTCACTGTTGTCTGTGGAGTATAATTACCTTTTTTTAAAAACATTTTTATTTTGGCCTTTTTAATGGTAGTGATAGAAAAGGGGGAAGCCTGGATTTGAGGTCAAGCTGCTGCTATGGCTCTGATACATGGGATGCTAGCGCATCCAGGTGAGCTATCAAGGCGCCCCTAATTAAGTTTGCGTACACCAATGACTGTATTCATTCACCTCATGTCTAAGAAGGGACAGAGCAAATACACACAGGTGTGTGGGAATATGCCAGTGAGAGACTGGGAGTTCATGGACACACACATACTCAGACACTATACGACATGGCCGCTCAGTGAACTCTCTCAATTATCTGGAGCCTTTCTCCTGCACCCCTCCATCCCTCCATCCCTCCATCCCTGCATCTTCCCACCTGCTCCCCATTAAGAGACTGTGTGTGCAGACACACTCTGCTGGGGGCATGCTTAACCTTTTTCCTGCTGCACAACACAAGGAGATAGAGACACACATGCTCGTCTTCAAGTTGGGCTTCAATTAAAAAATCCACTTCACTTTTTTTCCCCTTCCTTTCTCCTTTGCTTCCTTCTTTCATTCCCTTCCTTTGCCTTCTTTTTGAAGTTAGCCTGGGGCCTCGCAGAGCCTCATCAACCCTTTGCCTTGGCTAGATTGCATACAGGTACCCTCTGTGGCTATTTCAAATGACTTAATTAGCTTCCGAGTGCAGCGGGTTGGTAGAAGCCTTCTCTCTCACCCCATTCCTCCCTCTCTCCGTCTCTGTCTCTTTCTCTCTGTCTTCAGAGAGAGAAAATGATTGAGCCCATGTGACACATTTAGTGCCTTGCCGTGTGGTTTCACTTTCTAGGTCATGCTCTGGCTGTGAAGCTGACTGCCTATTACCTTGTAGAATAAGACGACACACACTGGTGCATGCATCCATGCAGACACACTCCCCCATGCATGCGCAAACATACACGCCTCATTTGATATTTAGTTTGATTGTCACTGCAATCTTTAGGCTGTATTCACCTACCATCGTGTGTAATTGATCTGATTTTCAGTTATGCAGCATTTATAAATCTCGTCGCCAAATGGCAAGTGAGCGAGACAAATGAAAATTTGGTTGCTATTTGCTTAGCTAGTTTGGCATATGTTTGTTTGTTTTGCAGGCTCTGACACAATCTACCACTGTTTTGTTGTGTTGAGTCCCCAGGCATGAATTCCCATACACACCAGTGATCAAGGTGTGTGTTTCTGTTCAGATTGTTGCTGCGCCTGTGTTTTTGTCAGTGACAACGACGTCAAGGGCATGCCCCACCACAGTACAAAAATTCCATGTTCCCACATCCATCTCAGTCCTGATGCCACACATGCACCACACATATATATTACACATGGGCACTGCACACGCTCACATAAACAAAGTAGCATGTCTTTTAAGCTGCTCTTCCTTGGGACATCCAGAAAACAGAAGCATGTTGGATGTTGCCATCTTTGTTTTCTTCAGTTGCTATTCATGGCTTTAAATCTGAGTCTGTCAGACTGTATACAGCAATGCAAGTGATAGTAGTCTAGTAAAATGTCAGTTTCATGAACAATCACAAACAATGTCAGAAGTTTCGTCAATGCTGAATGGTCCCCATACCTCTTTTAGCACTGTCAACTGTCAAGGTCTTGAAAGTTGGAGGGGTTCTCCATAAAGCTTTATTGTAATGAGGTGGCTGATGAAAAGATATGACCATAAGGATGTGAACAGTGATGGTCATCAATGGCTAAATGAGTTCTCTCACCCCTCAGGCTGGGAACAAGATCTCAGGGGGTTTAAGAGAGCAATGTGCCTGTTAACTTCTGGCTCTCTGGTCTAGCTATAGTTTGCTGGCTAGCTTCAGGCATGTGTTAAAAACCTGGGCCTGCTAAATTAAGTTTGGCTGTGTGCACAGCCTGTGGCACCACACACATGCACACACAAGAGCCAGTGAACTCACAGCCGCTTGAAGTCAAGCATTCACCCGTACGAGTGTGCACAAACACACACACACACACACACACACACACACACACACACACACACACACACACACACACACACACACACACACACACACACACACACACACATCCACACACACACATAGAGTCAGTAAATTAGCTCCACTTAGCTCCACCAGGCTCAGTATTAAGTTCTCTTTCACCTCTCTGCCTCCAGACAGAAGAACAGGTGTGATTGCTCGAACCCTCAGAACTTAACAGCCTAATTTTTATGACAGTCACTCAGGAACAACATTTAAGCCACGTTAATGAAATTCACCGCACTGAATCGGTTGTCACCATCAGTGCATTTAGACATAGTTGCAGGAACCAAAACTTCTGTGTTTAAGTGCAGTTGTGTCTTTAATTTAAATAAATATGATACATTTTGGTCACTGCCTTGTAACTCTTGTTGTTAACCTATTTTAATCATCATTAGTGACTGCTGCCTATCCAGAGCTAATCTCTATTTTGATGTACTGTAACTCTAGATTAGAAGTGGGCAAAGTCATACAGTCTAAAAAGTAGTACAGTCACCACGTGGTTCAGTGAACACATTATGAAAAGCACTGATATCTTCCTCTCTCGCATTTTTCCACTGCGGCAGTTTTGTGATGGCGGTAGCTAATTACACTATCTTGAACTCATCTGTGCCTCCAGCTTTTTGTATTTTCAAAAAGAAGGCCTGGGATTGGAAATCTAGTAGGATGAAACGGCTGTTGAAGCACCTACACACACTTCAACACTCTCTTCAACATCAACACATAATAATGCGCATAAGGATAGGTTTTTATGTTTTTTTTTTTTTTTTTTTAGCTCTTTTTGGTCTCATCAAGAGAGAGTCTGTGGAGCTGCTTCCTTGAGAGCGAATAGGGAAGGAATGCAAAGATAAGCTTCTTCCCAGTCAGAAAAACTACAAAAAATATCTCTCTGAAAAGAAATGTTACACTTGTTACACATCAGTCACTTTGTGATGAACAATTAAAGACATAGTTTGACTTTTGTGGAAATGGATGCCACTCTTATATCTCCATTAAACATAGGAAATAGCTAGACTCGCTTAGCATAAAGACTGAAAGCGGGGAAGATCCAACTACCTGCACCTCTAAAACTTACTAAGTGCTAAATATCTCATTCATTTGATGCATACAGAAAACAAACTTCTCGTCAGCAGCACCTTGAAAGCTTCATAATTAGGAAACAGATATTATTGTGCTATCAATCCTCTCATCTACTTTAAAGGTGTAATTAGTAGGGCTGGACCCGAATATCCGATCGTTGTGGTGGTATCTGGATAATAATTTTGAGATCCGAATACTCTTGCACCAGCGGCATGCGGTTCGGGCTGACAGAAAGGCATGGCGGGGACACTGCTGCTGTGCCACCGCCAAAAAAAAAAAACAGCAGGAAATATCCATGCTAATGCTGTCGGAATATTCGGAAATTCGTCATTAATTGGACCTGGATATCCGGAGCACAGAATTTGCTATTCGGACCAGCCCTAGTAATTAGTTGAGCATATAACATATATACTTGGCTGTAGTTATTTTCGTCCATTTCTTGAGCGATATGTTGCCACACATCCTTCTCATGTCTTGGTTCCTCATTAAATTCAGTCATTTTGAATGGGAAAGTCTGTTTACCACGATAGCATGAGACATTTATTTTTAAGTCCTCGTCGTTGCTGCTTGGAGATTTGAGCGTCCTGATTGGAGCCATGAGAATATTTGGAGGTTTTATTCAAGATGAATGGCTCAGTCTGTTGCCCCTCTATTCTTTGAGTCTGTATGTGTGAACACTTGGCATGAAAGCAAATCAGCAAATTCCCCACAATATTAAACTATTCTTCCGACATTTCCTTTTAATAATTTGGTGGATTTAAAGTGTCTTCAACTGAAAATCCACTTTATTTCCTGTTGGTGCTTGTCATTTTATGGGTTAGGATTAAAAAGAAAAAAAAGGAGCTATACATTTCAAGTTACAGCCTTTGGCAACAGCCGTTCCCAAAATGATTTCTTGAGGGTATGAAACTCTGGAGACACTATTCTTACTTATTTGCGACCACAGTTGCGTATAGCATGCACATTTAGAATCTCAAGAGCATATATTTGATTGCATGATGCAAACTGTACTTGCAGGTTTTTTCTATTTAAGAAGGTTTTTCTATTTTAACAAAGATGGCTTCCTTCACTCCTCTCTCAGACCATCATCTCTTCTGTGGAGTTGGCTCTTCTGTGTTGAACCAAGCACCGGCGCATGACTCAACACTGAAGAGTCAACTCCTCAGGACAGGAATCTGAAGGACACAGGCCACTCGTTCGAAGACAATAATGTACAAATTTTGGCCAGAGAAGACAGATGGTTTGAGAGAGGAGTGAAGGAAGACATCTTTGTTAAAATAGAAAAACCTTATTAAATAGAAAAAAACTGCAAGTACATTTTGCACCTTCATTGAACAGAGGGGGAGGCTTGAGACATCACCTCTCACCTGTGTACAATGCAGTGTTGCATTCTTTACCCAGGAAGAACAGAAACCTTTCTCACCTGGCCACAAAGGACCCTAACAAATCCCATTGTGAAAGGGAAGGACCTAACGACCCTCATTGGCACCGTTCTCACCTGGCCACAAAGGGACTCACATAATGAGGGAGGGGCAACACTCACCCAGCTGACTGGAGTTTCAGTAGTGTTAATGTCTCCTGAAGAGTATAAAATCTGGAACTCCCAACCAGTTAGTTTAGAACTGATGAAGCCTCTTGGATGAGAGGTGAAACGTCTTCGAGCTAACTCAACCAAGTCCAGATGCTACGATTGAAACTACGAGGATAACCATGACCTGGATGACTGAGAATCTTCACAGACGTCTTTTTTTTTGGTTGTCACATAGCAAAACGGCACATTTTCAAGCATTACCCACTTGTTTACTTCTACTCTGCTGATAGTACTTTTCTTCTCTGATCATAATATCACAGTCACGCCTATCATTCTTAGCTGTATAATGTGGCTCAGAAGAAAATGGGTGTTTGAAAGGACACTGCATAGTTCATGACATTAGATATTTGTACAACTACAAGTTGAGTAACAGCAAAATAAACTGTCACGGGGTTGTGTGAACTGTGATAATGGGTCTGATATGTAATTTCTGAGTGATTCAAATTCGTTACTTTTATTGGATCTGTTAAACACAGTGACACATTAATTTCACTGGGTGACATGTTCATTACTGTGTGAAACGTTCTCTGAAATGAAATATTGGTGCCACCAAATTATGCGTCTGTGCCTCTAATGGGAAAATGTCAGTCGTGGCAGGAGCAAAAAATAGAGCTCTTTGGAGGTTTTGAGTTTAAGCAACTCGTTGCCTGGTTTAATTGCAGTGTGGTTTACTGCGAAACTGTAAGTTAGTACTTTCAGAATTTGCCAGAGTTCGCAGAGCAGATATAAAGTATATTTCAGTTCATCCCCACATTTATGCACAAGCCATTAAACTGGATGCTGCTGCGTGTCCTTTGTAGATTTCAGTTTATCTCGTAAAGTTGTCTCTCACATTTTTTTGATGTCTGACACCAACTTTGACAGGATGACAAATCAAGCTGACACGAGCTGAATCAAAGGGCGTTATTGCAGTTCTGTGCAACGTCTGCAATATATAGGCCACAGCGTTATTGTCAGTGGAGGAATGTTGTTTTTTTTTATGTCAAGCTGTCATCATGGAATATCTCATCTGATGTGTTTAAACAAATTTATTTAGAAATCCGTACAACCTTAAAAAATGTCACCAGCACTGATTTGCGTCCAGGAAAAACGGAATCCAGGTGTTAAGAGAGTAATTCCTTTGTGTAATTCTTACAATGAGACATTTTTCGTGTGGCTGACGGGGTATGCGCTGCTAGTGGAGGACACTGTCATTAGTTCACTCCTCTGGGAAAGCCTTACAGGGAATAAGAAGGCAGAAGGTCATCATGATGGCTCTTTTTTCCCCACCATGAGAATGTCACACAGAGCTGCCTCCCCCTGGTCTGTGTCTCTGCTCCTGGGCTGTCCTGGCGTAAATTATTGTCCTGGGTATAAATAGGCTGACAGTCTGGCAGGACCAGGTGGTGTAATCTGCCAGGTTGGTATCCTGCACCCTGCCTAGCAAGGTGGCGTGGCGGTTGTTTGTCCCCACATTAACATTGGCCTCAGTCCCCACAGATGGGCTGGTTCTTGTATATTGATGAAAAGGTGGCAGGAGAGATACTCTGTAAATCTTGTATGCTAAAGAGACACCTGATCTTGCATTAAATGGAAGCCATAATATGACTTGAAATAAACTCCATTTGTGTTCTTACATAGCTTTTAACAATTTACAAAAATTCAAAATAAAAGCTATTACTTTCGATTTGCCTGTTAATATAAAACAAACTAGTTAAACCGTATATTAATTGATTAATGCTCATTTTTCTCTCGGAAAAAATGCTAAACATTTGATTAGCAAATCCAAATACAAGCCTTTCTTTGTCTGAGCATTATAAATATTTTCTAGTTTTTTCTAGTTTTATATTTTTTAGTTTTCTGATGTTTTGTTGCCCAAAACCTAAATGTCTTCATCTGCTCTTTTGTCTCAAGACCGCTTTTTCACAAAAGGCAAACTTTGCTTGTCAGAAATGTCAAAAATGTTGAAAAGTAATATTTTAGTTTGTCACACTGCTGTCTACCTGCATTCAAAGTTTGTTAGTGCTGCTGTAAAATTATTTAAGGAAAGACGTAGCGAGCATTCAATTATTTTCCCTTGTATCCAATTTCCTGCCACCTGGAAACAGTTTGGCTGCTGAATATTCAGGATAACAAGGTTTTAAACGGGGTGACAGTTTTGGAACAGCAGCAGCAACAACAACCATCATTATCCTGTGGTTAATACAATCTATCTGCCTCCGTTTCTTTCTTTTTTCTTACCTCATGGTGTACAGTAATCATTAAATGCATTTCTCTCAAGCTTGACTACCTCTCTGTAGTTGTCATTAAAATGGGTTTCTAGGTCAGCGGTGTCCAACATGTAATGGTGCTTAGCATTAAAAGAAGTGTAGAAGAACTGTAGACTACATTCTTATTATGTGGGTGAGAAATGCTTTATGAAAACACAGTACTAATTCTTCTATTATTGGCTATTACCCATTGTGAGTAATGTTATTTGGGAGCAATCACAGTCTAACTTTTCCCTTGTCATTCTGTCTTGTCCCTGTGTGGTCCGTCTCCATCTCCCCCCGTCATCGCTTTCCTCCATCTTCAGTCGTTTCCCATCAGAGGTGCCAACATGTCACCAGCAGCGTTAAAGTCTAATGGCTATGGGAACATTTTCTCTGACACCTGCAGCAAACATGAAGCCTGCTGGGCTGTTGGGAGAACAGAGGGAGGTTTATCTGGGATGGCAGGCCTCGCCTCTACTGCCATGCCAATAGAGACAGCAGCACAGAGCTCGACGCTTCACTGCCAGATAAGGCCCCGAGACAAAGAGGCACTGCAGCTAGACCCCACTCACCACAATGGAGGGAAGAAAATAAGATATATGACTAATAACCCTTGACAGTTCGCTCCAGTTAAATGCTTTACTTTTAGCCTCTGAGTTGGTAGACGGTGCTGTTATCAAGAGTATACTATAAGTTGCAAGTCTTAAGGACCAAGGTATTCGGCACGCAAAAAGTTTGTCAAAGAATCGGTCTTGTGGGACATGTGTCCGTTTTAGCTATGTTTAAATTCTGGGTACAGTTGAGTTCGACTTCTGTTTCTAAACTTAATAAACCGAACATCCTTTGACGTGTAGGCAGAACCCACAGTACTCTGTAATTATTCATCTGTAGGAAATTACTCAGCTTACACTGCTCTGTCAGGCACCAAGGTCAAGAAGGTCTTACACCGTGAACTTCCTGATTAGCAATTGTTCCTAGCATTTGCCATCTTATCCAATTATGTAATGGCCTAATCCTCTTTGCATTTTACTCTCACAATTGATTATGAGTCACATTATTGCGTACATGTAACATGCTTTAAATTATGAGTGTACTTCATGCAATTCTGCTCATATTTTTTTTATAATTCTTTCTTTGCATTTAGGGTTTTTCGACAGCTAACTTGTCACCTGAATTCATAGCCCTTGTTTTAATGCTCACAGTGGCAGATTTTTTAGTCTTTACAGTGCAAGCTTCTGTTCACGGTAGCTATTATAGAGAGAAAAGAAGCAAGACAACATGAAATACACTGAAGAAAAGGTCAGTATTCCCCTTTTCAGTAACACATGTAACAAAGTCACTGTGATCTTTGTGGTCGTTCACAGTGTATGAAAAGAATACAGCAGTTGAACGGTATAGTCTGAATCAGTAACGGCACAAGGTTCTTGCCATTGTTTGTACTACAAAGTGAATGGAAATACGGAAACACATTAACTATACAATATCAATGGGTCATATCCGACCATATGGCAGAATAGTAGAGCAGTAGAGCTGAGTGATTGGACAACAGAAATGATGTTAAAAGTGTGGGCACTGATAATTTTAGTTCTCTTTTTCACATGTAAGGAGCTTGTAAAAGCTGGCACCTACCTAACTTACCTTTTCACTGTATCCTTGGGCTACATTGTTTTTCCTGTGTGAGCACTGCAGCTTTACAGGTCCTTCTGGGGTTTTGGCCACAGCCAGAGCTCTGGACTGGGAAATCAACTCTTTTGTTGGCTAACCATGGCAGGCACCTTGAATCACACAGTACCACATGATGCCTGGACCATCTAGTCAGTCACCATGAATATAAAAAGTACATTTATTACCTAACACTGAGATGTGACCAGGAATAATGCAGGGTCAGTCGTACAGCTTTTCAATACAGAACATCTTTCTTTTTCATTTATACACTGCAAGCATCAGTGATAAATGTGTGCATTTGGCCATGGGCACATAGTTTATCTATACAAACAGTGTCTAGATTGGTTTAAACTTTACTGAATAGTGCAAGCGCTATGTTAAGTCCTTGCTCAAAGATAGTGAATAGGTAATCTGTTATAGGTAGCCATTGTATTACACAGTAGCTTAGATTATAGTAGTCTATTACTGTGTCAATGCCTACGCATGCAAAGACCAAGCTATTCACTTCTTTTTTATTGAAGGAAACTCATTTTGGCATGGGCCACCTCATGTGACCAAAATCTTTGCTTGAAGCAAAAAGAGAAAATAGAGCCATTCAGATAATTCTGTTTTTTGGTTGTTGTTATTTATTGTGCGTGTCGGCATAAATGTTTGTGCTTGTCTGGCAAGAAATTAACTTTGTCACAGTGGCCCTAGACAATAGCAAGCAGGAATTGCTGAGCCTAATGTTGCACTCTGGGAACAGTAAAGTCATTTCGCTCCAGCAGACCACTTAATAGCTTTGGCTGATGCAGAGTTTGGAAATCCATCAGTCAATTGGGCCAGACGGAGATGAGCAGTCTTCTGAGTTTCAGTATGCTTAGTATGTGAGGAAACAGGTAGCAGATAACTTACCTACTCTCATTATGAGCTTGAATCATCAAAAGACATCTAAGGGCATGTGCCCATATACTGTTTTCCTCTGGCAGAACCACGCTGCAGGGTGCTGGAGAGCACTTTATCCCAGCGATTCATCAAAAAAACAGACACTACATGTGGGGTTTTGTTTCTATGACAACAATATCTTGACAGCATACACATGCACTCTAATCACTGTTGTACAACAGACTAGCATCGCCTCTTGTTGTGATAATTTCTGTGATGCCATACAGCTTGGGATGAAAATGCAAGCCCAGAACAAGCTACTCCTCCATTTTCTTGGTTACCAGGATGTGGAGTCCCGCCCATATGATTGGTGGCACCAAAAAGAAGCGTCAGTGCCTTTGTGAAAAGTTCAGAGATTTACAATTTTGAAGCACTTGGAGTACAGAAAAGACGGAGCACTCTCCAGGGGGCTGCATGCGACCACATCCGCTCTCCCCTCAATAGGAACAATTTTAAAAAGACGCTGGTGCTCAGAAAAAAACACACTACATGGACACTTAGCCTAATGGATTTTTTTTAACTACACAATGACAGCTAAAAATGGCTTGATGTCACATTGTGTTGGGAGCCATGAACAAGAGCATGAAGAGTGAAAATAGATGGTTCTGTGTAATTCCTGTTTACTCTGCCATGGTAGAAGACAACCAGTGGAGCAGTGCAGCCTGCGGGCGATGGGATGAGATGTTTGCATTTACTGTATATCCATTCACAAGCGAATTTCAGGCCTCGGCTTGAGAGGCGATGTTGCCTGGCAGAAATAGACCTGGCATGTAAATAGCGGAGCGGGGAAAAGAACCATGCTCATGTACCTAGAGGACACACATGTCCTCACTGGCTCTAATCGAGCAGTAGCAGCAGGCATATGGAGAATGGAGATACAGGGTTTTGCCAAATTGGCAGATGGAAAAGTTATCACAAACTGCTTAAGATTAAAGAGCAAAGTTACTTGTACGCTGTTTAAAAGCGATTGTTCTTTAATAGTTTACCTTTAACATTTAACATTAAGCTATTTTCATTTAGTGTTGCAGCTTTAGTCACAGCTTCAATTGCACCTGTGTTGTATTCAGTAATGTTCACTGACCAAACACAACAGGGTAGACTCATGTTGCTTTGTTTTTTTGGCAGTTTATCACTGGATCTGAGTCTACACTGGAGAGTAACACATTTACTGTCATCTCTCTCTGGAGTATAGAGAATGTCTGAACTATCTTGATCTTCCCACTCAGAAACAGGTTTGACAATCTGTCCAAGGTGCTGATTCAGTGTGTACTATCGGAGACCAAAAATGTCTGTTTGCCAGTGTACTGCTGCATATGTGAGAAAGTTAGACAAAGCCTTCTTTGACTCCAGAGGGATCTGCGTGAAATCTGATAAACTGCCTCAAGTCATGCCACTTTAGGCAGTGCTGCTTGGGTCTGAAAATAAAACAATGTAGGGGTGCGGAGTTAGAAAGAAGTGAGCTTATCAGACCACTGTAGCCTGCTTTGCCTCTGTGCTTCAGGTTAGCAGCTTGAGGCTACATTGACCGCTGTGAGTATAACGCCCCCAGATCTCTGACTGAACCGTCCAGGCTCAAGTTGAATTGTGAGTAATCTATGCGCCTTGCTTTGACTAGAAAGAAGAATGGGAGAAATACAATTTTACTTGAATGAAGTGTGCAAATGCATATAGTACCCAAATAAAACATTTACAATCGAACAAAACATGTTGATCCATGGCATTTCTGCTCACAACCCCACGCTAATGCTCTGCCTTTTAAAGATGCAGAAAATATACCAGTGAGTGTTTCAACTGTCAGTAATGACACAAAATGATGACAACTAGGAAGTGTCCAAAATCTTAATTTTGAACTAATTATTGACTAATTTAGCACATTCAGTGTTCGTTATTACAGGGAGTAGTGAACTAGAGAATGATTTTTGACAGCTAGAGATCTCACTAAATCTAACTGGTGTTCAAAAACTGAATATCTTATGTGATGGATCATACAGAACAGGTGGAGACAAGATGAAAAGGGACATCTTGGGTGAATAGTTGAATATATGGCAGCTACATTTCACTCACTTTTTAATGATGAGCTGCCAAAATACAAGAAGTCTGACTGGATCCAGATCAACACCCACATTTTTAGGCAATCTTAGTCCAGTAAGATTGGAGTTCAAATTTCACAGCCGGTTGAATAAGCTTGTTGATTTGGACTTGTGTCATTCAGCCATGACAAAACAACACAAACTATCAGACTCAAAAACTTGAATTTACACCACACACTTTTTTTTTACACAGGATTTTTGCTTTTTTTTCTTGTTTTATTTTGTCCAGCAAGGAGAGTTTTATAAATAAATCTCCACTATGGGCACATGTGGTTCTTCTGCCCTGTGTATAAGTCTCAGTAAATTATTCTCTCAGTAAGTTTAACTAAATGTAATTAAAAAATTCAACCTCACGTAACTGCTTTTATCACACGGACAGGAGGGCAGATAACCTGGCACATTGTGTCAGTCTGGAAGGATGGCTTGTCAATCTACCGGCCTCCCAGCTAACCTCAGTTCCAGCACGCTGTTCTGACTGGTTAGGATTGCAGATACATTGCTCATTGAAGTACATGACCTTAGGTTGCTTAATTAGCCGTCATGATGGTGCTCCTGCAATATGAGGGAACTGGTATTCACTGTGTCCGACAATGAATTATTTATACGTTGCTTCAAGGTAGATTTGGTTGAAGGAGGAGTGATTACGTGGACAGAGAAAGACTTTTGAATTTTATTGTCATAGCAGCAGTTTTGAATAGCCTGTCCTACAATTCAGTGGCACATTTATGTGTGGTTTTATATTTACCGTACTCATTGTGAGTAATCCCATTAATATTATGGGCTGAGGTAGTGTTTTATATACTGCAGGTTATTTTATATTGCTTTGAATCCTGCTTTACTGTTTTGTGGCTTTTTGCTAATTGCATTTCATGTTTTCATATTGCCTCATTTTCCCAGTGGCTCTTAAAAATCTAAAAATCTAAGTTTATCTTTTGACATTTATACTTTTTTATTCACCAGGATATTTATGGGGCACTGTGTTGTGGTATAACATCTTCAGTGAGATGCATGTAAAATAAGTGAGAAAGTAGTGTTAGAACTCTCAGATACTGGAAAACACAGCTAAGTTCAAGAAATATGTTTTTGCTTACTGCCTTAAAAAATGTATAGTATTGGGCACCCCGATAGCCTAAAGGTTATGTCGCGTGACCCACTCTCTCCCGTTTCCGACTCTATCCACTGTTCTCTCTAATAAAGGCGTAAAAGGCCAAAAATAAATCTTTAAAAAAAATGTACAGTATTAATGTTGTAGATTGTATAGATGGACAATATGGATTTATTTGAAGAAGTAAGCTTATAGTATGTCAAATCTTTATAGATATAGTATAACATTCAATTTCTTAGGGTAGATTTATTTATGAAAACACTGCTACATGTACTGCATATATCTTACATGCTAGTTTGGCAGTCATTAGTATTTAAATATTCCAAAAATTAAAGGAAAAATTTAAATTAACGTAAAATAATTAGATTGTTTTAAAGCTTTCACCTAAACATAATCAATTAATGTTTGTTTAAAAGAGGTAACTCGTGTTAAATACTTAAACATGAGTGAAAAGCATAAAAACAACATTTAAAAATGATCTATGCTGGGCACCCCGATAGCCTAGCGGTTATGTTGCATGATCCAAGTGCAGAGGGGTAGCGGCTGTGCCGGGTTCTAGTCTGACCTCGGGCGTTTACGGCATGTGCTGCCCCACTCTCTCCTGTTTCTAATTCTATCCACTGTCCTCTCTAATAATAAAGGCATGAAAAGTAAAAATAAATCTTTAAAAGAATTATCTATATTTAACAAAATTAAATGAGATATTTTGAACACAGATAAATCATTTAGAATGACCATAACTTTATTATGTGCAACATTTTTATGTTAATCCAGCAGTATTTTCTGTGTAGTTTGTATAAGCAAAAATTGAGTTGTAAAGGTTTTAATAAATGCAAAATTTGTGAAGACCAAAGGAGTACCTTCACCTACATCTGTATTTCATAAGATTCATAAGAGTGGACTGTATTTGTACTATAAGTACTCAGTGAAATGTATTGTTTTTACCATATTGTGACATTTTATAGACTGAATTAAATTTAAAAGTAAAAATAACATATTAGTAAAAAGAAAAAAAAATACGATTAAAGTAAATCAAAGCCCCAATGAATTCCATGCAGTGTAATGCAACTTTGCTCAAAAAGCTGCTCAGTTTTTTATTCATCCAAACTATTTTAGGCTTCATGTGCCAGCATGCTGCACAGTTTGTCTTTACTCCTAAGCAGCTCATACCTCTTATCTTGAGGTGGTTTGTGGGTTGGGACAAAGTAATTATCTGTGAGAAAAGGTACCTGCGTTTAGGAGCAGAACAGACTCTGCTTTTCAGTCAAAGGCTGTGGACTGGTCAGGCCTGGAGAGAACACAGTGGCCCAGCTGAGTGAGGATGCTTCCTCTCATCACTGTACCGGGAGAACAGATAGTATTATTTAATTATTCCTGTGAGTGGCAGCTAACTTTGGCTTCTTTTTAATTGAGGATCCTTGCAGCATAAAATACAGAAACTTATGCACCAATCAACAAAGGCCTTTGAAGTTTCTTTCATCTCTTTATTTTTGTCTTTGTTTATTTATTTTTTATGCAGATATGGATCAGCGTGCATCCAGTCCATGAGCTGCTACAGGCAGACAGACTGTAAAAAAAGTGAGACAGCTGAACACTGAGCTTTCATTGTATGACAAGTAAAGATTATACCTATCTTTTCTCTTAATATTACTGTTATGCTAATTAGGCAAAATATGAAAGAGTTCTTTAGTTTTGTAGTGTAGACTGAATTCTACTGCCTGTGGTCATTGATTCACAGCATCCCACACACGCAGCGTTGTAACACAACACAACACCTTCTTCGGGTCAGTGAGTCTCTTTTGGTCGCCTAAAACCATTTCAGTGATTAGCATCCTCACTGCAAAGAGTTTTGACTTCATCAGATCAGTTTATCAAAGGTTTCAAAAATCTTTTAACAACCCAATTTCCTGTTGAGGGAAAAGGTTTGCTATTTAGAATTTAATTCTTGTCAGATGCCGTTGTCCCTTTGTGAGTATTTTCTCAATTGATATTAATTCAAAAACTGTAGTGTTTACATTGCAAGACATCTGAGGTACAGGCAGGGGTATGTCCCCGTTATACCATCCATGTCTCATCCTTTCCTCTCTATACACATGCTTTACCCTGCCTCCTACCCTTCTTCCCTGATTTAAGCACTTGTGACAAGGAGAGCTGAGCCCCATCTAGCCTTTCACATGCAAGACTGCTTTTTTAAACCTGTATTTACCAAGGGTTGGTTGACTCAACAGCCCTGCTCTTTTCCAGCAACAGCCTGCTACACAAGTTGCACATATTTAAGCTGTGTAAATGTGCCACGTATTTTAGTAAAGAATTTTGTCCACTATAACCAAACCTTCAGGGAAATAACATCAATTTAAGGCCACCGTGTGTGGATTTTTAAAGATGTAAAAGCATTCTTTTTTACAGGATGGAGACTGAAGATAATTACCAAGACCTTCAAAACAACACAGCATTGTTCCTCCATGTCTAATGTTCACTCATTTACTCTTAATATTCTCATTAAATTCCTCTTTGTCATACTTTGCTTAATTAACATAATAAACTATTGGCACTCACTCAAGATTTCTTTAAGATTCTCTTCTCGAGGGGAAACTAATCCCTAATAATAATTTAGCCACCTAAAATGTTGTCTCTGCCACTCTAGATGATATTAAATCCTATTTATTTTTTCCACTTTTTGAGTAAAGTTCTGTCCTTTTTTTTTGGCACTAACAAATGATATCCTGGGCTGGAGCTCACCGTGTCTCTGAGCGGGTGGGAGAAAATGATTTCCCCAACCTCCTCATTGGCCATGAATGCAGAGACAGCATGTGTCTACGGCTGTTAAACAACACTCACTGGCTCCCAGCCCACTCGTAAATTACGGAGCGCAAGCCTCTCCCAAGACTGCCTTTAGTGAAACAGTTCAGTCAGTAAGGTTGTTTCCCATAACCACCACCACAGCTGTCAGTTAACAGAGTTTTGCGGCCCAGAGACCGGGACTTTGTTTACAAATTATGAAAAGCTGCTTTCCTGGGTTGATTAGTTTCTTTATTGCTTGTATTTTATTACATGTAAGGTGATTTTCTTCAATCTTCGCTATACAATGGTACCATGTTGGTGTATTTAATAGTAATCGGTTAACTGACGACTTCAAGAACATTAATAACACATTTTAGATAATGGTTATTAGAGAAATTACTAATACAAATACTAATTTGTATTAGTGGTTTGTGAAGCGAACTTGTAACTGGTGAGTCGCCCGTTCGAGCCCCCGGACTGGCAAGAGGTTGAGGTGGGAAAGGGAGAATGACCGCTTGTCCCAGTCACCACCACTGTGGGCCCTTGAGCAAGGCCCTTAACCCCTGACTGCTCCCCGGGCACTGCACCGCGGCAGCCCACTGCTCCTAGTATGTATAGTTAAGGTTAACTTTGAATAGGATGGGTCAAATGCAGAGAAGGAATTTCAATAGAGGTTAAATTATTATTATTATTATTAATATTATTATATTTGGTGGCTCCAGTTAGGGCTGAATGGTAATAATAATAAATATTTTTTTTTCTTTAAGTCAAAGTTCAGTATAATGTTCATTGTGTAATAGACTTAGACCATGTGATGGAGCATTGCCACATGAGATACCATCAAGTAGTGACTGTCACACAAGATGGATGGCATGAAGTTGTAAAATATGACAATGTAAGCCCTAGGTCAGACGTGCTATAAAATGTACGATGAGTGGCTACTAAATAATGACACTGTGGTCAGCATCTGTGCCTAAACCACATAGTATACATTGATCAATGGGCAACCATAAACAACCCCTGAAAGTTTCAATCTGCTTGGATTAAATAAATTTGAATGACAGCATTACTCTTAATATTTAACATCCTAAACTGCGTCCTGCAGAAATTGCGAATTGAACTGTTTCAAATTGCAACTTCAATTTGCAGTTGATTCATTGTTCAGCCCTAGTTCCAGCCACCCAAATGCAAAGAATTCAATCTGTCTTACTTGCAAATTTATTCTCATTAGGTCTGGACTGGTCATTAGGTAGGAGTCTGGTAAACTGATTGACCGTATGATTCTAAAAAATATTCACCAAACTTGTAAAACTAGACTTACACCCAAGCTTTGGAGGCCCTGTGCAAACTTTTCCATAAACCAAGATGAGTCTTCATTTGTTTTTTAAAGTTGCACACATTGTATTGGACTCCTCACACTTACGGGCTTGTTTCTTATGTCAGGGTGATAGAAAGTAGTACTGCGTTGGTCCTCTGGCTATGTCTGTTAACATTGTGGAAAATTGTTTTTCTGCTCAACATCAGAGTTTTTAGCTTGAGCCATATCAACACGATGGAAGATGCACCCCACTTGTAACCAGTTCTTTCTCTTTGATTGTTAAATGGTGGAGAACAGTGGATGTGCCTGCTTTGCTCTTGTTGCCCTCTTTCTGCCCTCTGGCTTTCTTGCACTTCCTAAGTATTTGAAATCACTTTTAAACTACATTTTTTGTGACATGTGCAGCGTTAAATCTATATCGTACTGTCAACACAACTACACAAGTGACCAGTCAGATGCTAGAAATGCTATGTAGATGATTTATACCACACAGGCTTTGTTTTGTTGCTCCATTTTAATCACCCACAGCTGACTGGAGTGAATGTCAGTAGTTTTTAATCTGAAAGAAATGGTTTCAACATTAATGACAAAGGAATATCTTCAAGAACTGCAACCAGAGGGCACAGATGACTGCCTTAGTGTTTTTGCATTTTTTTAAATTTATGGTCAACTGTTTTAACATTGTGGCTTCACATATTGCAGCACAGTGATGCTGGCATCTCTCAACATGTTTCCCTGTGTGTAGGAAGGTTTGACAGACTGTCATCTCTTCAGCACACCAGCAGGGTCTCATTAACAAGCAAATACTGTACCACGTGATTGCATGTTTGTAATAGTGTGGGAACACTTGTGGCTGTATTTCTGTCTGTAGACTGTACAATGAAGTTGTTACTCTATGTAGTCAAAAGCATGAATTTGATTGACTTTAGAGCAGGGGTGCCCAATCCTGGTCCTCGAGGGCCACTATACTGCATGTTTTAGATGTGTCCCTCTTCCAACACACCTGATTCAAATGATCAGGATCGTTATCAGGCTTCTGCAGAGCTTGATGATGAGCTGATCATTTGAATCAGGTGTGTTGGAAGAGGGAGACATCTAAAACATGCAGGACAGTGGCCCTCGAGGACTAGGATTGGGCACCCCTGCTTTTGAGTGATTGTAGGAAGGATGACAGGAATAGCCGCATCACTACAAACATGTCAATGCTTCCATGCAGTGAAGCGTTTTCAGTCCCAGAAGCTACGGTGCATTCAGAAGCTTTTCAGACCCTTTCACTTTTTTCCTCCCTATGTTGTTAGGTTGCAATCTTATGATAAAATCTTTCAAAAAAGCAAAAACTAAATTGGTAAAATTTTTACTAATTTGTTCATATGAAAAAACTCACATTGACATAAGTAACCCATAACCCTTTACTCAGTACTTAGTTGAAGTACCTTTGGCTGTGCTCACGGCCTCAAGTCTCATTGGGTATGATGCAACCAACTTTCCACCTCTGGATTTGAGGAATTTCTGCCATTCTTCTCTACTGATACTGTCATGTGGCGTCAGGTTGGACAGACTGTGAACATCCATTTTCTGGTCTCTCCAGAGATGTTTAATCAAGTTTAATTCTTCATTCTAGTTGGGCCACTGAAGAACATTCGCAAAGTTGTCCCCAGGCTACTCCAGCATGGTCTTGGCTGTGTGCTTAGGGTCATTGTCCTGTTGGAAATTGAACATTCTGTCCAGTCTGGGGTCCTGAGCGCTCCGGAGCAGGTTTTCATTAATATTATCTCTGTACTTTGAGCTTTCCCTCAACGCCAACGAGTATCCCTGTACATGCTGC
Source organism: Chromis chromis (assembly GCA_900302755.1). Lineage (NCBI taxonomy): Eukaryota > Metazoa > Chordata > Actinopteri > Pomacentridae > Chromis > Chromis chromis. The sequence goes on along the minus strand of OMNN01031543.1, from coordinate 6,520 downwards.
TCAAAAACAACCCCACAGCATGATACTGCCACCGCCACGCTACTGGACAGTCGATGAGTGGTTCCTGGTTCCTTCTAGATGTGAAATGTTAAACAATTAAATCTTTCACATAGCTAATTTCATGTGTCTTTCATTAAGGAGAGGCTTAAATCTGCCATAAAGCCCTGATTAGTGGAGTGCCGCAGTGATGGTTGTCTTTTTGAAAGTCTTTTCTGGAGCTCAGCCAGAGTGACCATTGTGTTCTTGGTTCTGGTTGTTCCAAACTCTTCCATTAAAGAATTATGGAGGCCACTTTGCCCCTGGGAATCTTCAGTGTAGCCTTCCTCAGATCTGTGCCTCATCACAATCCCATCTTTGAGCTCTGCAGGCAATTCTTTTGACCTCACGGCCTAGTTTTTTTCTCTGATAATTAATGGTACCTGTAAAACCTCACATAGAGAGGTGTGTGCCCTTCCGAGGCATGTCAAGTCAATTGAATTCACCACAGGTGGACTCCAGTCAAATGTGTAAAAACAGCGGAAAGATCATCAGGAGAAATGGGAAGCACCTGAGCTAAATATCAAGTGTCACAGCAAAGCATCTGAATACTCATGTCTGTACTCATGCTGCCCAAAGCATCACGCTGTCGCTGCCAGTTTGCCTTCTTTTGATAGTGCATCCTGCTGCCGTCTCATCCCCAGTGAAACGACCCGGTTGTCAACATGATGGAAAAGAAAACGTGATTCATCTGATGCAGCCACCTTCTTTCACTGCTCTATGGTCCAGTTCTGACGCTCACCTGTCCACTGTAGGTAGCACTGACATTCTAACCGGTCAGCCCCATATGCTGGAAGCTGCAATGCACTGTGTTTTCTTATACCTTTATATCACAGCCATTTCAGCAGTTTGTGGTGCAGCAGCTCTTCTGTGGGCAACCAAATCTGATTTTTTAACACAAGGGATAAGCATACATACACATTCATAAGAAAGTAGACATTTTATGCATTTAGTAATGCACATTAAGTTTTTGTTGTTGTTGCAGTTGTTTGCCTTCATCTGTAGTGCAGTAAAGACAAAGAGAAAACACAGTGAAAGACATGCAGCTCAGGTCCAGCTGGCCAGGAGTCTAACTGCAAACTTAGCTCCTCTGGGCATTTAAGCCCATCAAGTCACCTCATGCAGATTATGTTAAATGGGTACCTTGTAATGTATCACCTTACACCTTGAAGGTGTGGCTAATGCACTGATGGTAAAAATTGTGTTTGTAGGCACAACTAGTACTGATAGCAAAAATGCAAGAAAAGCTGTCAAATATTAAAATGATGGAGGCCAAACTAGGTATACTCAGGGCTAGAAGAATTGGGTTTCAGCAAAATATCAGTACTACCACACACAGCCTAAACACAAGCAAATATGGCACACTTTGAACCCATTACTTTGTGTATTGGACAAAACATAGTAGATCTAGTAGTCTGATCGTACAGTTCATCCTACTCTGTGAAGTGGACATATTTCTATGATTTTCAGACAAATGTAGAATCATCCAAGCTTTCTTTTTGTTGCCCCTGTGTGGGAGATGAGGTACTTTATCACAGAGATAAGCATGCAGGCTGAGGGACGGCTACGGGAAAGAAAAGGTACATAAGAGCTACTTGTGAAGTACCGATCAGTTCTTGTGAAGTTGGTATGATTAATCAAAGGCTGCGAATTGTTTCAGAGGGCGATTTGGTTTGTGCCTTTCCAGGCTGCTGTTTCCCTGCTGTGGAGACAAAAGATAAATGGACCTATTGGGGCTATTATGGGGTATCTCCCTTCTCCATCACTATAGAGGCCAGTTGACTCTGATAATCCTCTTCTCATTGAGGGGATCCTCTAATCCCTGCTAGATACAGGTGTCTGGCCTTGTGCGTTCCTCAAGAAGATGAATGTACTCAGCAGTGTGTAAGAATACATATGTAAGTGCGTACATGCTTACACAGGCTAAACACACACAATGGAGTCTGATTGATGAATATCAGCAAGGAGGGATGTGCAAGAAGCGTTACATCTAATGGTAGTTTGAAGCAATAAAATTACATTGTTATCTATTTGTGGTGTTGCTTTACTAGGTATACATGAACACAGAATCAATAATAATCATGCATCAAATGCCCAAACAATCAGCAGCTTGTGCTGTTCTAACTTTCGAAATCTTCTTCCTCATTTTGACAAAAAAATTGAGTTGCATTTCTGCTACAAACAAAATCTAGTTTTCCGTCTTATTAATTCTTATGGTCGCAGCATAATGCTCTGTCTTCCTAGGTTTTGTGCGTACACTAAAGCTTGCATATTGTTAAGTGTGCCAGATCTGAATCAAAATTTCAGAGACTGATTTCAAAGCCCAGTGTGAAGCTTCTCTCTTCCCAGCTTCTCTGCTTCATTCATAATCATTAGTGTACACATTTGCCCAAGTTAGCAACTCAAGCCTTTTCTGAACTGTAGAAAAGTATTTTAGGACTAAGTGTGTGGAAATGAAAAATGCTGGTAATAAGAAATATGATGGGGGGGAGAGAGTGGGTTCCTTAAGAGTGATGAATGCCATTTGTTTTTGTGCCCACAAAGGACTTTAAAAACAGATTTTCTTTGCACTCCCCCCCATTAGAAAAACTCCCATTTTCCCAAATTAAAATAGCTGTCATTTTTCTTCCAAAGTTTAGGCTAATGCCATTCTGATGGTGACTAACCAGCCTATTTTTCTGTCTGCACAGTGGGAGTGTGTGCATTTTCTTGTTGGCCTTGATTTCGCTTTGTGGTTATCATTACTATGGTACATTTTCTGCAATTTCACTGGCTCTCAGTATTACACCACCTATGGATCCAGCTGCCTGTTTGTGCAAGAGCAGAACTTACTTTCATCAGCCATTCCAGTCTTCTGTTGTTGCATGATAAGACAGGTAATTCTTTCATTTTCTTGACTCCCCTCACATTATGTGATCTTTTACTTTGGTTAACACTGCATTATAAGCTGCTCAGTCTTTTCTTACTTGCAAAGCTTTTTAGTTATTTACAGAAAAGAGAGCACAGATTTCAGATGAATAAAATTGTACACAACCATCAGTGTTTTAGGTTTTCATTAGGCTTAGGTGCTATCGTGTGTTCTGGGTGGTGATGTTGGTGGTAATGTTGTTTCTGATGATTATCCTTACAATATTTGTGAACGAAAGCTGACACTTAATGACATTTGACAAGCAGTTTCCATCTGAACAAAAAGTGTGAACACAGTGTAACTTTCTTTAGCTACCAAGTCTCATTAGACGCTGTTGTTATTTCAGTCGAGGGATCTTTATGTAACGTCAGCTAGCTTCGATGGCTAACGTAATTCAGTACATGAATATTTATATAGTTATAAAACAGACTTAAAATATGTAATTGTTGTGCCTATGGCAATATTTCTTACAGATTAGATCAGTTAAGACTGATGTGTACGTGATGATGTGATTATTGCATGAGCTGTTACTTTCAGCTATATAATCATGCTCTGCATGAGTTACAGTCAGTCAGTTACTTGTGTCAGGATGGTGCCTGGTGAGCTTTTTGTTTTGTTTTCCATTTAAAATGATAAACTGAAGCTGCTTGAGATCCTCTAATGACATTTAAGCAATTATGTTTGATGCAGATGTTAATTTGTGAATATATTGAGAGCATCTGTCAAATATGAATTAACTTTGCCTTTGTTTTAGTCAGAATATAGAGCTCTGTTGTTTTTGCGCTCATTCTGAAACATCACCTAAGTGTCTTTTTACATTCATTGGACTTATGGCACTCCAGAAAAACACTTAGTCATTGCACCTAAGCCTTTCTGTGGTGGGAAAAATCCTCGTCATGGTTTTTGCCTTGTTGGTTAAGAATCTGTCCTCCATTCATTTAATTAGTATTATTTAATTGCAAACCATGGGTCAGTGCTCTTTCAGTTTGGGATTTTTTGCAGCATTGTCCTAACAAGCCACTTTGTGGAAACCAAGGATTTCAGATGATTATGTGTTTTGAAAAATAGGCTGAAATGTGTTAAAAGGGTTTTCTTGTTATGGGAATAATTTCCCTTTTATTTAAAACAAATCTTTTTTTTAATATTCAAGCTTTGAGAGTGCACATCTGGACATGGGCCATTGTTTTCAACATGTTTCTCTATTCCTCATTCCCCAAACATTTTGTTATCCAGTCTGCGTTGTTTTCTATATTGAATCCATGTGGGAAAAGGAAACAATTGTGCATTCATTCATGAACACCACTTCATTGTGCCTGTGTGTCCTGTGCTCTGGGGGATAAACTAATGTTACCAGATTTCTTCCAATGAATCTTATGATTAGGTCATAGAAGGTTTGCAGAGTTAATCGAGACACCTCATTCATAAATTTGGTTATATCACAGACAAATGCAAATTCATCACCTGTATAAACAGGGCAGGAGTTGTAGAGTTAACACTGCTTTCATTCCTCTAGTGTTGTCTGTATTAACAACAGAAGACACAGTAATAGTAATTTAAAGTCTTGTTTTAGTGTATGGGCTGGAATCAGGAGCACCCAAAAGAATGGTGTCTATAAAGCTTTGCCTTTAGATATGTTGTAGAAGTAGCAAGACAGAAGAGTCTTTGCTGGCACAAGTTAATCAAAGACGGTGATTTTTCTAAAATTATGTTGTATATTGTGCTTTCTCTTTTTATAATTATGCTGAGGATGTTAAATAACCCGAGACAGTTCATTATATCCATATTGATTTACTTTGGGTACCTAGAATTTCTCCAATGTGGGCAGTAGGTAATAATAGTTAAATGAACATATAAGAACACGAGCAAATGTTCAAGTCTGGCTCTTAAGTTTTCCTGAACTATTTCCAGAGGAGGCAACATACAGCTCAGATTTATGTATTAGCATACATATTTATTCTACATGAACCTGACATTGAGGTGACACATGAAGGTAGGCCTTAGGCGTAGCCGGTTGTTTTCTTATAGAGTTTCTTCTTTGATTTCTCAAAGTATTGTGTAGTTAGCCTTTTACGATGAATTAAACTGTTGTGCCAGGCAGGAATATGTAGTCCTACTGCCCTTTGTCAGTGGGCCCAGCTCGCTACTTAACATTTAAAATACTTACATGAGGTATTATGGCAGAATACTTGATACATATGTCATGTCGTCAGCACTGTATTTGACGGGGGTTGAAGGATTAGTCGACTGAGAAACAAGAGAGTTGAGTTACTAAACTGACTAAACCAAATTACAGCATCTTTCAACAGTGTAATTTGAATGAATCAAACATTCACAGCATTGTACAAGTTCATGACTGAGCCACCAAGCGACCCATAAAAACATATAAAAACCACAAAGCAAAAATATCAATAAATCACTTTGGCACAACCAAAGATACAAGAGCCCCCAAATTGCACTTGTATGTTAATTTGTGGAGATTTTAAAATGCATAAACCATTAAATGAAACATACATCAGAAAAGCAATCATGTCAAAAGTATAATTTGTAATTCTTCAGAGATGTTTTCCCCATTTAGGCGAGACAAAAACTGATTCCAGACAAGCAAATAGGATTCTTTATTGTTATGAAGGTTGGCTATCATTAACTCAGATGATTCTCTGATCTCATTCTCCGTCATTACAGTCCCTCTCTGGTCATTGATTAAACCCCTAAAAATTCATCTCTGTGTATCAGAATTGTTTATTCCCAGAAAATAATTTCTTCCTGTCTTTAAATGGTTTATATGAAACTCTTCACTGTTGTTTCCTCTTGAATATGCAGATAAAAAAAGTCCCCACGTCTCTTTTCACCTATACCTCCTTGCTGAATGCAGCTTGAGCACACCAGCTCACCTATGATTCTGCTCAAACACTGTAAAACTACTCTTCCTTAAGATTGTTATGCATGAAACCCTGGATGTCTGAATCTGTGTTTCTGAGACTGTCAGTAGTACACTGCAGTTTTAAGGAGGAAATGCTCATCCATGGCATTAACTGCTTATTTTTCTCATGATGTGTCTTCTATCATACACCGATCAGGCATAACATTATGACCACCTGCCTAATATTGTGTTGGTCCCCCTTATTCGGTCAAAAATGCTCTGAACCATTGGGCATGGACAAGAGGACCTTTCAGGGTGTCTTATGGGGTCTGGCACCAGGACGTTGGCAGTGGATCCTTTGGGTACTCTGGATTGTACAGTGGGGCCTCTGTCAATCAAACTTGTTCCACTGCATCCTGTTGATGCTTGATCAGAATAGGGTCTAGGAAGTTTGGAGGTCAAACCAACATCTTGGGCCATTGTCATGTTCCTCAAGATGTTCCTGATTGGTTGATGTTTTTGCCATGTGGTGGGGTGCATTTTCCTGCGGGGGTAGGCCAGTGACATTTGGGATTTCCATTTGCATGAGGGAGTGTGCTTGCTCTGGGACAATGTTTATTTGGGTGTCTAAGTCTCATCAACACGGATGGCAAAATCCAAGGTTTTCCAGCAGAACACCACATAGTACCAATATGATCAATGTTATTCACTTCACC
>OMNN01031539.1:14940-28343 GCA_900302755.1 Chromis chromis | reverse complement strand
ACTTAAAAAGTATTTATAATATATTAAAATTGTGAAATTATCAAAAGAAAAACACAAATTCTTCTTATTTGTGAAGATGTTTCACCTCTCATCCGAGTTGCTTCATCTGTTCATGCGTGTCAAGACTAGACTGGGCTAGTGTGTCAGTGTGACTCGAACAACTCTGACGAGTGTTGCTCTCGATTGGCCTCAAGTGACTCCTAACGACTGTGACGACCCCAACGACTGTTGTTACATCATGGAGCACCATCTGAGTCACATCTTTGGAGTACTAACGACCGTTAGTCACCACTGGTCTTTGCAAACACCTCCACAGTGGTTAAATACCTGGGTTTACCACCAGCGAGTCAGACTAGCTTAGTCTAGTCTTGAGATGCATGAACAGATGAAGCCACTCAGATGAGAGGCGAAACGTCTTCACAGACATATTACTGAGTCCAGTTGCCTTTGATTGAATTGCCCAGAATTCAGCTGTACTTGTATAAATGGTATTTTCATTCATAATAAAACATATTTCATAAGTTCTTCACATTCAAAAATCTTAACTTAAATTCAGTGGACTGAAAAGTAGAAACTTTCCCTGTAAAATGTTGTGGAGTATTAAAAGAAAATGTCATAAAAGGAAAAGACTTAAAGACATTATTAAAAGACAAGTGTAAAAGTGTACTGAGTTACATTCTACCACTGTGACTTAGTGACTGGCCAAAACTATTTGTTGTTTATCATCTAGCATTAAAATTACTTGGACTAATACAAACCAATGGAAAACGTTATTAGTTTTCCAACATAACTTTTAAGAAAGCGTTTGTTACCATGAACTTTTTTTCCTCTTTTTAGGTATGCTGGTAAAGCCATGCAAATTTATTTTTGCTTTGCATGGCATTCAGATGTGTTGTGTTGCCACGTGTGGTGTGCAACAATTGGCGGTGTCTTGTCTTTGGTCAACAACCTTTCCATAGCCATAATATTGACTGATGCTATCTTTCTTTTTGAAACCAAACGGCCCCTGTTAGTGTTTCCATCCTGTTTTTTCATTCACTTTGATGTCCATATGCAGAAACACTATCAGCGAACTCTGTTTAAAAAAAAAATAAAACTAACTGTATCCGAGAACCCTTAAACTGGAGGGCATTATCTTATATCAGACAAGAGTTATCTTGTAGTTTTATCACAGAAAATGAAAACTGTCTAAGTTTTTGTATCAAACAGCAGAAAAAAAGAAAGTTGTGACATGATGTGTTTGAGTTCCTTTACTTCACATTGCTCTTCTTGCAATGTGACTATTGCAGCCTTCTATAAGACAAACAGCATTCATTATTGTGTGTGTGCATCCTTTTGTTTGAGGTCAGGAGAGATATAACCAACAGGTAGGCAGAAAAAACAGACATAAGATAAACTGTTGCTCAACGTCCATAACTTCATCATGGCTAGTGTTTATATTGGCAAATAAACTGTTTAACTCATGTGACCACAAAGTTCTCACAACTGTTTTTCATTCTTTCTGAAATTCTGTAGAAACGATTTTCTCAAAAATGAGTTGACAGAACTGCTTAGTTTAGAAACTGCTTACTTTTGGCCATTTTTTGTGTGTGTCTTAATTACAACCAAATATTGTGTTCTGTGGGGTTCCTGAAAACTGAGTTAAATGACCCAAATTCAAAAATGTATAAACAAAAAAGAAACAATCGTAAAAAAATGCAAAATACACTTTATTCTCAAAGAAACATAATTTCTTATGACAAACTCTTTGTCCACTAACTCTTAACGACTGTTTACTCTCCACTTGAAATATCACTGTACCTCCCAAATCAAATATGCAATGATTGATACAGAAACGGAAAGTTCACTCAAGACTGTTTTTTGTTATACCACTGCGGAGATCTGTTGACATACCAAAAACAAAAGTATCAGTGCTGTCAGAAGAGGTTTTGCTTGGGCTGGAGCTATTCTCTTTTTTTTTTGTAAAGCTGGCATTCTCTGCCAGTCTGCTCCTGCGTGGCTTAGTTGTTCTGCATTTTTGTGGTCACGTTTTCCATGCAGCTCTCGCACTACTAGTGGTACGGACTTCGTGAGAGGTTTGCCCACTTTTAAATTCACATTTTGACAACATGTGTGACCCCCCTCCGCAGTGATTGCTATCACAATTATGTCTTATTATAATGAGTCATATCGAAACAGAAAATAATTTTGTTTTGCCATTTGAAATCGGCATGACTTGCGTGTGTGTGTGCAACAGGAAATTACTAAACTGGACAAATGATGCTCAAATGCAAGCTGCTGTCTGGACGATCGGGTGTTGCTCTTCCCAATACGACAATCGAGCCACTGCAGCTGTGTGGAGGTGGATGCCAGAGTCGAAATCTCTTGTGCACAGCAGTAAACATCTGCACAACCCACACCAGCACATTACAATTTAATTAAACCCTTTCACATCCGCCTGAAACATTAACCAGGGCTCATCCCAAGCCTGGAGTTAGGGATACACAGTGCCAAGAGCAAACACAGCGCTGTTATTCTAACTCCAGTAGCAGTTTTATTAGGATGTGTGGATCCCTAGAGCCCTGTCTGCGCACTTCCTGTTAAAACAATGTTGGGAAAATCCTATTGCAGTTATAAAGCAGTTTTTATGACTTTAACCATGTAGCCTAATATAATCGAGTTTTGTCATGTTTTGCCATTAATATATGGCCACAGTAGCGTGTTGAGCTTTTATTTAGTCGGTTTTGTCTAAAGAAGGAAGCAAACGTCAAAAGTAGTATACAAATGAATAGTAAAATTAGCAAAATGGCGACGTTAAGTTACACAGGTAAGTTATTGCTACAGGTGAGTTGTAAACAAACACGGTGTAAAACTAACACGTAGCTCGACAAACACGGACTCATGTTTGATGTATAATTATAAATACAACATGAAAAACGCACCAGTGAACACAAAACATGATATACGTCGACATATGTACGTGGACGTGGCTACAGCAGCTGCTTATTACACGTCAATGACATCAACGTTTAAGTTCGTGAACGCAACAAAATGTCGCAACACATCGCGACATAACACACACACACAACATAATGCCATGTAAAACTCACCGTACACGCTCCTCGGGACGGACACCAGGACTATCTGTGGGGGAATTCACAGACTAATGTTTAAACTCTGCTGCTTGACTTGTTTGTTCTTACTTTCACTTTCAGTATGAGTAACCGAAGCGGGGGCGGGCTGCCAGATACGCCTCGTGTCTGGTTTAAGGACGCTCGGCCTCTGACCTATTTACCACAGGGTACAATAATGAGACAATGGAAGCCAAAAATAAATAAATAAAAAGTTTTGAAGACTTTCTTACACCGGTTGCTTTTCGAATGGCGTTTAATGCTGCAAGCACGTGGTGCTTTTACAAATTCTGGCACTGCATTTTTTTCCGTTCTACCTTTATTTCCCTCACATAATTAAAGGATTAAGATTGCAGCTTTTAAATGTTCCTCAAAATCCCCCAATGTTCATCGATATAACCCCTAAAAACTCATCTTGATGTATAAAAATGACATATTTCCAAGTGTTTGTCCACAGAAGTAACCCCTTCTTGCCTTAAAATGGCTTACATTGCTTGGTCAAGAATTTGTTCTAATTTCATTCGCTGCATCTGGAGCACACCAGCTCACCAGCAACTCTGCTCGAACACTGTAAATCTACTCTAAACTACCAAGCCGTAATCTCCAAGGCTGAAAAATGAAGCCAGTAAGGAAGTCCCAAAAACTGCAGTTCCTTTATCCTGTTCTTTTTTTTTTTTTTGCAAGTTGTAATACTGGTGTGATTCAGCCATACATGTTTCTTAAGAATTAAATGGAAATCCTCACACTGCAAATTCACAGAATTTGTCCTGGTCACCCCGCTGTTTCAAAGTGGAAACACGTTATTACTCGCTTATTTTAATCACAAGTCTTTCAGCATTAAGAGGACACTGTATTTGCACACGAGGAAGGCTAAAAAACATGATTTTCAGTGAGGAGTTCCTTAAAACTACTTTGGTGACCATATAAACTTTGAAGACTTTTGCTCTGTGATAACCTTGCTTTTATTGAGAGTTCAATAATCCCTTCCTTATCTGCTGTCAATTCAAGTAACAGATGACAAATTCCAGTCATCATTGTAAAGCTGTGAGGCATCAGCAGTAAGTCAAATCAAAAGGCTATTTCCTGAAGTCTATTTAGTCTAAACTTTCCTTTAAAAAGCACAGAAATGATCCTTATCAAGAGTGAAACCATGCAGGCCGATAATACACACAACAAATGCTATCAATGGTCAAAATTGACTTTTAATGTTAATTTCCACTTGTGCCATTTCTTGATTTTCAAATTTCTGCAGTGACTTATATCCAGCAACAGGAACTGGTAGAGGATGCAAACGGACTTGTTTTGCATCGTTACACATGTTTAAAAAAAAAAAAAAAAAAAAAGACACCACAGGAAAGACATGTAGATTTTCTTGCATGACGACTGGTGGACGCAGCAGTCATGCATGTAACTTAACAGAGCAGAAGCAGGAGGGAGTTTTGGTTTGAATAGTGTCACAGGAAACATACAAAAAGATTGTTCTAGATTTCCAGTGAGCAGTAATATTAATAAATGTATACGGGCGGTAAAACGGTGAAAAGAAGGCTGGGCTGTCATAAGGTCACTTGTCAAATCTAGGATGGGTTTACCAGAAACACTTCAGAGTCAGGACCAACAACATTCCATTGATTTGCAATTGAAAAAAAACAAACATCGGTCTTTGTGATACTGGTAGGATGAAATCAGGAAACCCAACCTTGTTTGATGTTGTAGCCTAACACACAAACAGGCGCACTTTAGAGTGAAATTTTGAGTAAATTTTACCTATAAAAACATGGGGCACTTAAAACCGGCACTGGGGTTACAATAATCTAAGGTTAGTGACTACAATATAAAAAAGGCTTGTTCCAACTCTGTTACCTGACATGGGACCTACAGTAATCATCAGAAGACAAATGCCTGCGTCTTTCAGATAAGACAATTACAGTAATTTTTGTGGATAATAATGCTATAATCAGTAGAAAGATTCCAACTTCATGCAACAACAGTACAACAATTAGTCCACAAAATAACAACTAACAAACAGGTTAAATTATATATTTAAAAAAAATCTTCACAGTTATGTTTCTTCTCACATTCATACGTTACAGACCGGACATGCATGCAAGATGGGTCAAAAATGAACACAGTGTCAAAGTTTTCTTTTCTTTGCTTGTGTTCTACAAACTGCTTTTATAATCACCTACAGCTTCTGCTGTGGCAATAAAGTTAGGGGACATTTACCATTGGTTGATATGAGAAATGTGAGCCTTGTGCCCTTCCTGGCAGGTCTAATGCATTTCAGGGGTAAAGGCAGACTTTGAACCATATACATAGAAATACATAAAGTGCTTCTGTCAAAATGAAACAATAAAAACAGTACAAAACAGTTTTCAAAAAAGAGGTATCAAAACAATGCACTTGGGGATGTGGAGGAGAACTGGTGTCTGCTGGACATCAGAGGATTCCTGCGGTACAGACAAATGGGCTGGGGGGGCTCTTGTTTTGAAGAAAAGAAAAAAAAAGAAAAGAAAAGATGAGTTCAGAGACGAGTGGAGGTAAGGAGGGGTAGTTGAGTGGCACTCAACCCAGGATGAGGCTGGATTTGCCCCCTGGGGGATTTCGGCGGCCGGACGGTAGACCTGCAGCAGCTTCCTCGGCCTGAGGGGCTTCCTCATGCTGCGGCTCTGGAGCTGCTTCAGGCTCAGCAGCACTGATTTCTGTTCACAGACGCGGAAACATGCAAGAAAACATCAACATGGGAACAGTCACTATAATCTTGTCATCAGAACACACCCTACAGAATCTTGCCAGGTTTAACCAAAGGACTCTCTTAAGTCCACACATTAGCCTGAGGGAATGCTAAGCCTATACTGAATAACCATGCTATGTGGGAGTGTCGGTCTTTTGGCTTTCAACTGCTACAGTTGTATTTCAAATGCTTATTTTTGCTTTGTTGTTCAAACACAGATATAGGTTTATCATTTTCTCCATAGTCTATTAGACACATTTTTGGTATCACTGCTGCCAAAACGAAGTTAATATTGAAATAACCATTAACAGAAATCATGCACCAATTGTTTTAAAACTGCTAAGAATTTTGAGTGGTAATTTTAGTTGTCATTCTATCATTTTTTTCTTTTCCCTCCTTTCTGTGCATTTGTACACATTATATTAAAGAAATTTGCCAACAGGTGGGGTACAGGGAGCTACAATATTCTATCCACTCTGTAAAAGTGGATAATGTGATTATCAAAGCAGCTTCTTACCATTATCGCGTACAGAGTTTTCTCCATCCTAATAAGAACAAGCAGAAAAGAAGAGTCAGTATTCATCAGCCTGCACTGATAAAGGGAATTCTGTACTATGTCATTAGACTTGATGGAACAATACAGAGGGACTGACTCATGAAATATAAGCAGTTAATACCTAAATGTCCTTTTGCAATGTCTCATTTCTTTGTTATTGCTACACAAGCAGTTTTCATGAGACATTAAGGGAGGATTAAGACAAAAACAACGACACTAAATCATTTTGACCTCATTTGCTTCCCTCATTGTTTGTCTGTCTTCAGGTTTCACTTCATTTCTTTCCAAAACTCATGATCTGAGGCGTGATCTTACAGTGGCGGGGGCATCTCCAGAGTGATTAGTGGTGTGGTTTCCTCCTCTCCTCAGGGGGGCTGATGGCTCACCACACAGCACACCTGTGGGCTTCCCACCTGGAACAGCAAGGAGACATCATGGCTCAGAGAGATAAGACTGTAAATCCAATAAATGTACATTGTGTTTTAAGTTATTTCAGTCTGAACCAGACAGACGGGTCAAGAGAGCAGCATTACTATCCCTTGACACAACATAGAGACTATTTTAAAGACCCACCATTGGCAGATGAAACAGCATCTAAAATATACTGTATACTTTACCATCTTATAATATAGAGCCTACATGATTCTTACTTCACAGGTATGACAGTAAATAGAGTGGAACAAAGTACAAGCCACACAGGAACTTTAAAAAAGAAATCTTTGATGTCTGCTTTATTTTCTTCTCAGCTCCAAAAACCTCAAGTGAGGCTTACAAATACAAAACACAAAACTATTTCTGATTACAAGTACATAAATAATCACGGAAAGCAAATAGAAAATATGCACAATCTAAATTGTACATTTATCTTCACCAACTCAGTGATGTTTGAGGTCATCAGATAACAACAGGAAATACCTCTGCTATAACTGGGCTACAATTGCCATAAACAAAGTAAACATGCAGAGCACGCCTGTCCGGTTCGCTCCAAATGTTGAACTCAGAGTATGAGAGTTTTCAATGTGTGTGCAGTGTCACTTTAAAAATGAATATTTCTGGGTGCCCCAATAGCCTAATGGTTATGTCGCGTGACCCAAGTGCTAAGGCGTAGCGGCTGTCCCGGGTTCGATTCCGACCTCGGGCGTTTACCACATGTCCTTCCCCACTCTCTCCCGTTTCCGTCTCTATCCACTGTCCTATCTATAAAAGGCCAAAAATAAATCTTTTTTAAAAAAAAAGAATATTTCAAACATAACTGAGGATCTAGTGTTTGATTCATACTTTTTGGCTGACAACAATGAGAAATTATGGTCCCACGAGAGGAACCACCATGTTGGCTATTGATGTAATGACCTGACCCTAGGACCCTAGGACCTACATTATACCAGAAATTTCTCTGTAAGAAAGTGCCTCCAACACATTTCCTTCTAGTTGTACTTTTGTTTTGGGGAAATTTTAGGATTTTTGAAATTCCCCTTTCAAACTAAATGTCATTGTTATAATACTTCTATTCACACCAACATTCTTTTTAAAATAATGATATGCATTCATGCCCTGCTATGTAGGCTCTTTTCCTCTGAGCCAAAGGGCCTTTTGCTTTGTTTTCAATACCTTTGTTCACAGACTTGTGATTTTCAGAATAAATAAGGCCACTCAGAACTGCTATCAATCGGCATGTGAGTGGGACTATTGATCATTGCAAAAAGTTTCAGCACACAGCAAGTATCTGGATACTGGTAGACAGAGAGAGTGTCTAGGGATGTTTATCATTTCACAGAACAGATGCTTTTTTTTGGAGTTTAGAATCTATGTGCCTGTCAAAAAGAATTGCTGGTGTGCAACAACTCTGTTGTAGTTGTCAACAGTTATGAAAAGCATACAGGTGTCATGTAAATACGTATATTTAATCAAGTGCTGTTCTTAAAATATTTTTGTAGTATTTCCATTTTGAGATGTTTGACGTCTATAGGAATTCAATTTTATTTATATAGTGCCAATTCACAACATATGTCATCTCATAGCACTTCACATAGTAAGGTAAAGACCGTACGAATGTTAAACATAGAACAGAGAACCCAACAATCCAAAGTTGCCTTTGGATTCCCTATGAGCAAGGAATCAGCATTAAGAATCAAGAAGAAAATACTACAGATTTTATTTCACATTTTGCTATCATGTGTAGTTCGTATAGTTTGTATAGAGTAGCTTAAAGTCATTAATGTGGAAAATATGAGTTTTAGAAGTCAGTGAGCATCCTGAATATGCTACTGGAATGAATTCAGTACTTGTCACAGACAGACATCATGGCACATTTATTACAGGTTAAGGCATGTTTGACTTCTGATATGATACACAGAACATTCCCCAAGTGTTGTCTTTGGAACAGATGGTATATTTACATCTAGATATCATGAGAAGGAAGTCTAACAAGGTTAGTAAATGAATATGATCTTTAGTTAATGTGTTCTTTTACTACGTCGGAAGATTTGATATTTTGAGATTGTGCCTATGAAATGAAAAATACATAGATTAACAAATTCCTAATTATACTGTCATTTTATAGTCAGAGGAAGCCAAGTCCGAATGTATGTGCATGACAAAGCGCAACACAAAGTGTCTCTCTGTGACAGCTGTGCTGTGGTAGTCACAGTGAGGCCAAGTTAGTAAGAAAACCACTCAGTAACTACGATGAAACTACTTAAAAAAATAGTAACAGCTGGTTCTGTTGATCCAAAGAACAACTTGAGGTTTTTCTTGCTTAGAATAATCATTGCTGCCCCATCAGAGGTTTAGGTGTCACCCCAAAGAGGTTTACGAGCCAGTGTCAAAGGAAAATCATCAACACGATAAGAACTATCTTTATGTCAGTTCTGTTAACTGAGGTTTCATTAAATCATGCATAATAGACATTTTTGTTTATCAAATGGTCAGAAATAACTGAAAAATTCTAAGATGTCTGTCAAATAAGGCAACACAGCCTCATTGCCTTTACTGTACACAGATTAATCATGCTCACGCCACTAAGCATGATTAATCTGTACACCCTCCAAAGGCTAATTCAGAACCCGAAACAACCGTGGAAGGACTGACTCTATTTAATAAATGTTAGAATATGTCAGGACTAGCTCACTTCTCGAAATAAACTGAAGAAGTAAAAGAAGGAATTGAGAAGTGTTGCATGGCTGTAGTACACCAGTCTTCATACTATCAGAACTAAGGGCTTATTTCTATCACTGAATGTGAGAAGTAAAAGCAGGAAGAAGGAAATGTCTGCTTCAAAATGCCTCGACTCTGTGGCTACGCAGAATTTCTTTAAATATCATTTGTAGGTGTTATTGTGTTACTCAGAAGACCAAAAAAGGATTTTGTTTTGAGCCAAAAACTAACCGCCTTTTGTTATAGGAAATTTACTGAGGCTGCTATACACTGTGCTGTGTTAAAAAAAAAGGTAACATTTGTAATAAATTCTTTTTCCAATTTCCAATTTCTATGCAGGTAATTGTTACATTCTAACATAACGCCAGTCCTTAAATGTTTATAATTGTTGTACAAATAGCTAATGATTCATGACATACGAAAATGACAAAGCATTTTTTGTGGCTTGTCTGTCGTACATCACTCAAATGACTACTTTCTCATTTGGATTGCAACTCAAAACTTGCTTTCCTTTCTGGACAATAATCACTTCACCTTTGGACATGACAAGTCAGTAACAGACAAGCTTCTGGGATTGTTATGTCGCACCATTCCTCCTTTGATGAGTGTAATAAAGCCGTATGTAAGCAAAGCCACCAAAATGAGCTTTCACAGTTGCATCAAATGAGTGGACTTCTGAACATATCCTAAAATGGCAGTTAAATTCTCTAATGACAGATCTCTACAAAAATCAAACAAATGTACACTACAGACTGTGAGATCCTTAGATTCACAGTAGACAGTCGGTGTTTAAGAGCTGCTTTAGTGGCATATGATTAAGTTTACAAACCATTATATAGTTTAAATCATTTTATGGCCAGGTGACATGATAAGGCCGTTCTTGACCTGTCAAGGCTCGTCAGCAGTACAGTAATGAGTTAATAAACCTATATACCAGGAAGCCCCGTCTGCAGGGAAAAGCTTAATAAACATTGCATTTGCAGTAAGAGAGGTGTTGTTTGTCTGCGTGTCTGTCTGTGTCTGTGTGTTTTGCTTGTCTATTAAAAAAAAATCATTTTGGAAAACTGGGAACAGCAAACCACATAAAATATACAGACCTATCATCACTTTTACTTCCCATCATGTTTCACTTCTTCTTTCAGTCACATTTTGCTGTGTGTGACACCACAATTAAAGAGGGTCTGGAAACCCCGGACTGGAAAAAATGTCATAGTAAGGCCATCCTGTATTAGGATGAATCTGTCAAAGACAAATTTTATATTTCTCTGTAAAATACATATATTGTTTTAATTCAATAATAAACTCTGAGATCTAACAAGGACTTTGGCAGCATATCTCTAAATATTCCATAACTCTTCAACACCTTGATTAGTAGAGAAACACCAGTAGTTTAACATCCAATGACAGCCTGAAAGAGAAATCTGTTCATCATTTGAGCAGTCTATTCTGTTATTTCAAGTAGCATAACTGAAAACAGAGTCATTCCAGCTTGTAGTGGTTTTGGTCATTATATAATAGATGATTCATCTTGCTCTGTGTGTCTGGACAAGATAACATTTCATAAGTTCATCAATGTAGCATTAATGTAATTAGCAAAACAATACATGCTATGAGGTATATAAGAGAGTGCAATGTTACACTTTCTTTTATACCTCATAGTATGTCTCAATCCAATCTGCAATAATCTGCCTGAACGTGTATCAGGTGAGATAAGTCCAGACTTGCTTTATTGTTTTGCTAATTACCTTAATGCTTTAAGTTGATGGACTTAGAAAATGTTATCTCGTTCAGACACACAAAGCCAGATGAATCCTCTATTACACTATAACCAAAACCACCACAAGCCGGAACTTGAATTGTTTATTTCATGAACTAATGACAAAATAGCTCAACAGGTACCATACAGACACATAAAACCTTGAAATCAACATAATACAAATATTTACCTGACAAGTAAAGCCACCAAATATGATATTAAAACCACTGAAAACTACGTAAAATGTGTCATTTTCATAAAATTTTAATATAACATATTTAATTTTTTTATATGTTTTCAATGGATATGAAGACATTCCCTTCAAAAAGTTTCCAAGAAATCAAAACAATCCTTCCTGACAAAAATACTGTTAAAATGACCTAAAAAAAAGTGGATTTTCAGGCTCTGAAGCTAATTTTAGGAAGACCTGTGGCAGTCAGTTTTTGATGTAGCACCAAATGACATTTTGGTATGACAACACTAACAAAGATTTGGTTGGAATCGATATAGGTGGAGATATTAATTTTTGAAAATTAAAGATTTTTCGTTTAGATGAATTGATGATTGAATTATAGTTTTTTATTATTTTCATTTCTCTAGAACAATCAGCATAAGCTATTGACGTGATTACAAGTTCCAACTTTTTCATGAGGTTTCTGGGATATTCAGTAAAAGATCCAGTCAAATCCTGTGAAAAATAAGCAACTAGTGAGGTTTTAAAGATGCTTTAAAAGAAGTGAAGTGAAGCGCTGAAGTTATCAAATTTAACACAGAGGGCCTAAAACTTCATAACTCAAAAAGTATCTGGAGTAGAGCTGTAGGATTTTACAAGATTTCATGGTTTAGGTAGAAGTTTTTGCATAATTTTTTCATTAAAAATCTATGACTTCAACTGGGAGGCCCTAGGTGAGTTGCCATGGAATGACTCAACAGCTTAATGTACTGCTGTCTGAGATTTTGAGTAGCCTGTGCAGGCAGGCAATGTGTTTGAGCCAGAGGCAATAAAATAAACCCTTGTATCTACAACAAAAGAAAACATTTTCAGGTTTAATCTTTGTTATTATGGGTTTCATGTTCTGGTTTTGTTTTTAAATTACACCATTCTTACAAGTTGGGGTAAGCTGTCAAAATAAGATGGATAGGACAAATTAAGTTGTAGGCAAAAACAACAAATTGTTGCAGTTGCGATAAACTGTACCTGGTGGGTTGTTCCTTCGATTAGCATAGGGGTCTTCTGGCTCAGCGAAAACACTGGAGGCCATCTTGTTTTTTCGGACAGGAGGCTTCTCCTCATCTGCACCAAGTGAAATGTTGGAGCCACCACCAGGAGGGCGCAAAACCCTAGAAAAAAAAAAGAAAAAAAGAGGTATGACACTGTTAGCGAAAGCTGGATTGAAGTTGCTCCTCATGATTCTACAATTATTTATGTGTGGTTCAGACAAAAGATACATAGAATTGACCAAAGACAAATTATTCACACTTATGCCAAAAAAGGTTAATCAAGTTTATTTTTCACTGAACAATGTGAACAATGTGAATCTGACTTGATTTTGCAAACTTATTTTACTAACCAAAGTGGCTGCAGTGTATTTTTGGGCTGTCAGATTGAAGTATGAAGAATAGGCAACATCTGTCCTGGCTGAGGTAAAAAGGTCATGTCATGCTTGTTTTGATATTTAAATAACTAAGAAATGGCAAAGGGGTCCTTGTAATGTGCTGATGTATATGCTGGACTTAATATGTAGGCTACTGCTGTTGAACCTGCACTTGGTGCTGAATAAAGAGCTCCAGCAGTGTGAGTGAGTTGAAGCTACAAATTGGTGTTATCTGTACCAATGATGAAATGTGATTATTACTGGTATTTTGAATATTTTATATCAGCAAGAGTAGATAACACATTACCTTTCGGTATAGCTCTATTTAGATTTACTGCACTGCTATTTCTAGCCTCCAAAATCACATCCAGAAAGGTAAGATATGTCACTATGGCTGCTGTACTAGACTGCAATACTTTTTACAAGGTGTGCCTAATAAACTGGCAAGTGAATGTATATCCAGTGGATAAATATTGCATTGTATGTATGATTATCCATTTTA
>OMNN01031539.1:0-14920 GCA_900302755.1 Chromis chromis | reverse complement strand
GTAAATATGTATTTTTTTTTCTTTTGAAGAAAACAGATAAGAGTGCAACACATTTTTGTATTTTGCATTAATCAAATTGTTAATTATTGTGCCAATATGGACTTAACCAAGATTAGTAATAACTTTCTAAAAACTCCCTTCATTTAAACATCATGGATTAATAATTTGCATTATTGCAGCTTTCATATCCTTAAAATAGCAGTGGATTGCTCGACACACCTACTGCATGTTTGTAAATGAGATATAACATACATATAGCTCGTGTTAATGTCAGGTGTGGCCAGCTGTAACATGGCCCTCGGCTCAGTGAGACCATATGCTGGGCAGACTGGAGGATGTCTTATTGTACCTCACTGATCATCTCGATAACTGATCTGGAATAAACGGGGGGCCCCACCCAACTGGAGTGACAAATGTGATGTTTCCTGCGTTTTCTATACAATAAAAACTAAAACCTAATGAGGGAAACACAGCATAAAAGCACGGAAATGTGAAAGGCCTACAGAGAAAGCATCACCGACCCGCCTGGTCTGTACCTGCTAGCTAAGCAGCTTCTCCACAAAAGGGAGGGTACATGCATGCTATTTTGCTAGATAGCTAGCTAGCGTTATAAATGGGAATGGTCCATCCTCACGGACAAAACAGGAAGGTGTGGTGCTGAGCTTTATCCATGTATCGTCGTCCCATGCTTAGTTTCTCACCATTTCGAAGCGTTTAAGTAGCAATTACAGGAAGAGGACAGAACAAAAGTGCTTATATTTGACGTTAACCTATGTAGGGTTGAAGTCAAAGGATGCTGGACTTGTTGGCTTCATGGTGGCTAAACGGTTAGGAAACGGTTTGAACGACGCCTTTTACCTGGAACTGCTTTTAGCACCGGGCTCCATCCCTTGAAATGTAGTGGTAGTCGTCATTTTTGCAAAAAAAAGATGTCGTACACTAGTTATAAATCTGTCGGGATACACGAGAATTACACTTTCATCAGTAGTACATCACCACCTCATCATTGTCTATCCTAGCTGGTGGTTCCCAATCATCTAAATCAACCTGCATCCAGTCTGAGCGGGCCAGCGTCAAGCTAGATACAAAGAGATACCTCAAATCCGGGTAAGCTTTCAAAATAAAATGTACGAACATTAGCAGTAAAGGTTGCGGCGTTGTTTATGGCCATACTACGTCCAATCTAGTAGTATACAAACAGACTTTAACAATACATAGTTTCAGTGACGGCTTTCTTATTTATAATCCATGCCTCGAGAGAAGTCACACATTTGGATTAGACTTTGAAGGCAAACTGTCATTATTTCCGGTCTTTTTCTGCTAATTTCTGAGATTTGACACAAGCAGTGTGGGACGCGACCACAGCCTAAGGACCGCCCACAAATGTGCAGCTTCTTCTATGATTGGATCCTGGGACATTGATCAAGTCTATGATTGGAAAAATGATTTATGTGTTATGCATATACTGTGACGTTGACACTGGGATCAATAATCAGTTTCTATTAGAATCAGAATTTACTTTATTGGCCAAGTTTGTACATGCAAACAAGGAATTGACTCCTGTGAATCTTTGTTCTCTGTGTACAGTAAACTGTCCAATTATCCTCTCTGCAGACCTAATTGTCCTTTGTAGTCCGTTCCTGTCCTGTTTGGTGGCCGATCCAAACCAGACAGTGATGGAAGTGCAGAGGACAGACTGGATGATGGCGGTGTAGAAGGTGATCAGCAGCTCCTGTGGCAGGTTAAACTTCCTGAGCTGTTGCAGAAAGTACAACCTCTGCTGGGCCTTTTTCTGAACAGAGTCTATGTGGGGAGTCTACTTCAGGTCTCGAGAGATTGTAGATCCCAGAAACCTGAAGGTGTCCACAGTAGACACTTGTTGAGGATGGTGAGGGAAACGGGTGTCGGGGGATTTCTCCTAAAGTTCACTGTCATCTCCACAGTCTTGAGTGAGTTCAGCTCCACGTAGTTCTGACTACACCAGTGGACCATCTGTTCCACCTCTTGTCTGTATGCAGACTCATCACCGTCCCGGATCAGACTGATTATGATGGTGTCGTCCGCATACTTCAGGAGTTTCACAGAAGAGTCCCCTGAGGTGCAGTCATTGGCGTAGAGGGAGAAGAGCAGTGGGGAGAGGACACAACCCTGGGGGGTGCCAGTGCTGATAAACCTAGTGCTGGATGTGATGCTCCCCAGCCTCACCTGCTGCCTCCTGTCTGTCAAAAAGCTGGTGATCCACTGGCAGGTGGAGATGGGCACAGTGAGGTGGGTGAGCTTTTGGTGGAGGATTTCAGACACAACGGTGCTGAATGCCGAGCTGAAGTCCACGAACAGGATCCTCGCTTACGTCTCTGGGGAGTCGAGGTGATGCAGGATGGAGTTCAGTCCCATGTTGAATGCATCATCTACTGACCTGTTTGCCCGGTAGGCAAACTGCAGGGGGTCCAGCAGGAGGCCTGTGATGTCCTTCAGGTGGCTCAACACCAGTCTCTCAAAGGATTTCATGACTAGAGACGTCAGGGTGACGGGCCTGTAGTTGTTTAATCCTGTGATGGAGGGCTTCTTGGGGACTGGGATGATGGTGGAGCGTTTGAAGCATGAGGGCTCTTCACACAGTTAAAGATCCGTGTGAAAGTGGGCGCCAGCTGTTCAGCACAGACTCTCAGGCAGGAGGGGGACACACCGTCGGGTCCTGGATCCTTCCTGGTCTTGTGTCTCTACCGTGTTTCCACCAACCTGGTGCCAGTGCTCCTTCAGAGCTAGTGCTAGTTTGGAGCTTAGTTGGTTCAAATCCTGTTCCTCCTAAGAACTGGTTTGCGTTTCCGCTGGCCAGGAGCCAAGTTGGAGCCACGCCATTGCGTCACCAGAAGCCGTCTAAGCTTGTATCATTACATCGCGGTTAAACAAACGCAATAAGTTGATGATAATATCTATGTTTATCTCTATAAAGATGAACATCTTTATGAAGATAAACATCTTTATAAAGATGTTTATATGGTCCGCGGAGGTCCGCGAGGTGGAGGTCGTCTGTTGCCCACCGCCGGCACTTCCGCATATCCTCGACACAATTGTACCGGATTTTAGTGCGCAACAGTATGTGTGTGCAAAACGTCCGTGTGTCCCGGGATTCATTCCAATACATCTGATCAGACCAGGGACGTCCTGGAGAAAAAGGACTCATATTATCACTCATGTGTCTCACGAAAACCCCGCCCCCAGCTCCTGACGTACTCGGTTCTTAGCTCTGGCCCTGCAAAGAGTTGGTTCTTGCTAAGCACCAGTTTTTAGCACCTGGAGCCGGTGCTTAGGCGGTGGAAACACAAAGAGCCGGTGCTTAGTCAGGCACTAGCTCTGAACCAGCACTAGCATCAGGTTGGTGGAAACAAAGAGCCGGCACATGTCCTCTTCACATATCCTTAGTGCAGGCGGGGGGTCTGATGGGAAGGGTGTGGGGGTTGCAGGGAGTCCTATTGTGTGGGTAGAAGGTGTGAAGGACTGCTTCTCAAACCTGCAGTATAAGCTGTTCAGGTCGTCAGCAAGTCTGAGGTTTTTTACAGGGTGGGGGTATGGTCTCCTGTAGCTGGTGATGTGCTGCAAGCCTCTCCAAACTGACGCAGGGTAGTTGGCTGAGAGGCTGATTTTTAGTCTCACACTGTAACTCCTCTTAGCTACCCTGATCTCCTTTGTTAGCATGTTTCTGGCCTGCTTGAAAAGGGCCTGGTCCCCACTTCTGTAGGCCTCCTCCTTGGTCTGACACAGCTTCCTGAGGTGTGAACCAAGGTTTACTGTTGTTGTTTGTGCAGATGGTCTGGGTGTGCACACACGTCCTCACAAAAACGGATGTAGGATGTCACAGTGTCTCTAAGTTCATTGAGGTCAGTTGCTGCAGCTTCAAAGACACTCCAATCAGAGCAGTCAAAACTGAAGTTACAGGCCTGTTTTGACTGCTCTTCTGTCCACTTCCTCACGGTCCTTACCACAGGCTTAGAAGTAATTTCTGCCTGTAGGTCAGGGTGAGATGAAGCAGACAGTGGTCAGAGTCCTAAAGGTGCACGGGGGACAGAGCGATCAGGTATTAAATTGATGGTTTCAATCTTTTTTGTTTTTAAAAATATCTACAATTGATACTATTTGTAAAAAAAAAAAAGAAACTTTGAATTAAGCAGTTTGTGACTAACTTCCATCTTGTATGTGTTTATAGCCATCAGAGGAATAAGTTCCAGTTTAAATAATGTGTTCAAAATCATCACACAAAAACACATGTACATAAGCTCCAAGGAAATGTTAGATTGCTACAAATACTGAAAATAAAATATACAGATACTTGGCAAATGACAGCCTGAAGAGCGCAATTATCGAGTTTTTTGAAAAGTCAGATAATTAATGCTTTTAGAAATTGGAACCAAGTCTTGTTTGCAGATTAAACAGAGCTTTCACTTTACAACTGCACTCAGACAGCTTGAAGAACAATTTATACAGCTGCGCTTGAAACCTCAAAATGTCATGGTGAAGCTCTTCAGATATGCTTTGTTATGACTACAAGAAAACCAGACTACAGAGACATATTAAAAAAAAGACTCAATTTATTCCAATAATACATTTTCATAACAACAGATGTCAGTGAATTTAAAACACAGGCTTACTCAACAATGACAAATTTTTATCTGAATCAAAACCTCAATGACATAAGTATAAAAACAAAAACAAGGACCAAGGTGTTGTTTCCAAATCATGAAAAAAATAAACCAAAAAAAAAAGAAAAAAAAATCATATCAAGCTTTTAATTTCTTCGGCACATCATCAGACTCACTGCAGCTTACAAGCTGTCTACACTGTGCAGTTCAGACATGTTAACATATGAATGACAGTGTGATAAAACTACACCAACTGTGCTGCGGCCTTTGAGTATTTTGAACAAGTATTCCACTGGATGGTATCAGCACTGGTCATGAGCATTTGAAGAAGACTGGGTATAACAAAGATGTTCAGGGACGAAAAGGGGAGGTAGGGATGTTTTTAGGAAACAGTCTTTAAAGAGGAGAGCCTCCGGTTTGCTGTTGGAACACATCAATTGTATCTTCATCCTCCATTTCGAGCTGTAAATAAAAGAAAGAAGAGGAAATTGCTGTTAAGAATTTGTTAGTAGAGTAGTTGTGTGAAAGACAAAAGACATGTGCATCATTCCATGGCTTTTTCGAGTCTTATTCAAGTGTGGAGACATACACAGCAATCATCTGCACACAACACTATTTCATTTATCACCTTGCACTTCACCCTTTTAATCGCAGTAGAGTTTCCAGAGTCATTCTGTGACTGTCACCATGAAGTAAACAAGACTTTATCCCATATATACATAGAGGCAGTTCAGCTGCAGTCTAGACTCCCAATTTGCTTACAGCTGCTTGTTGTTATCAATAAATTACGGGCTTATCTGTACACAATACGTGCACATTACACATACTGCACGGCAGCAGGTGTTGAGTTGGCACGGATCAATTCTCTTTCTTTCACCATCTCTTTCTCTGCTGTGTAAAGTAGCAGATTTTAAACCTAATTGAGACATAAATACAGATTACCCACCAAGGCACATTAGTAAGATAAGATATACTTTTATTGTGCCCATGGGGAAATTTTTCCTTGACTCCGTCCAGCTGCAGTTTTTACGGATATAAATAGAAAAGGCAACTTCATAGTGAATGCAAGGTAAACTACAGTGTCCTAAAAAATAAATATAAAGAGCCAGGTCATGCAAAACAGTATTCACCTATTATTTTGGGAGCATTTCTGTAATAGCAATATTTTTTATTTAAAAATACCTGCATGATACTTGATTAATTGTCTGGGTTTAGAAAAATGTTACTATTAAACTCATCTCACCGCATGCTTTCTTAAAATACCTGAAAGAAATAGTCTACAACATGACAACTGACGTAGTTTGGCCCAACCCAAATCAATGAGGTTTGGGTCATTATTCTGTCATTCAACTACAGTTCATGATAACGAAAAGTGATTCTGAGGGTGTACACACTGTATGTAGGCTGAACAGCGAGGAGTATCCTTACCTGCGAAGGTGTGTCTGTTTCATTGATGGGCTGACCGTCAAATCGAAATCGTATTTGCCTCATCGACAACCCCTGTGTGGACAGACAGAGGAATATTAATTTGAGAATTACTATCAATCACTTTTATAGGGAAACCACGTGACCTGTTTGCTAAAAATAAAGGCATAAAACACCCCAGCTAAAAAAAGAAGCATTATTGCAATACAGCTTTCATGTCTTATGAAATAGTGATGTTTGTTAAGTTTTCATTATTGTAACCACCATAATGTATATCTAAGCAAGCTTGTCAAGATCTTGCTGAACTGAGGCTCCAGAGTGCCATGAAAATAATAACTGAATTTTCAAATACTAATAAAATAAACACTAAATATGAACGTGGTGCTGTAAACTTTTACCAAACAAGAGATCGTACTAATTGTTTCAATCCTATTAAAAGACGACATAGGTGTGTTACAATAACCTGTTATTAGTATTTCATGAGAGCATTACATATTGAAATGTGATAAACACCAATATTGAATGACTAATAATATGAGCAATTATATATTCACCATTTGGTGAGCACAGCAGATGCACTTTATTGTTGATCACCTGTTTGGGAATTTCCTACTAACCTAACCTGCAATTAACCTAAAGGTGACTTATTTTAATTGGCATGAAACTCGTGCTGCAGTCTCACCTGCCGTTCACAATAAGCTTTCATCAGTTTGCTGAGAGGAGTGTGCCTTTTGATCTTGAACTGCACCACTGAGCCATCCTGCCCTGCCACCTTCAGGTTGATGTGCTCATTGTTCTCCGTCTTCACTCCCTCCTGAAAAGACAGAAAACCAAGATTGCAAAAAAATTTAAATTAAAATCAAGCTGCTTTTAAAAGATAATGTGAGGAATTGGAAGAAACTGCGCCAAACTACAAATCTCCATCCTTAATACACAGTGTTGGATTGCACACAATATGTACCTCAGGGACTTCAAATCAAAGTATAATTCACGTTACATGTGTGAACTGAGTGTTTAACCACCTTAACATCATCTGACTGTCCCTGTTGAGCATTGATCGGTGGATCAGTGTGGTTACTGAGGGCAGAAATGAGCAAAATTACAACTCCAACTGTTAGCCTTAGCATTAGCAAGCCAATTGACAATGGCCTACAACTTATAATGCCCACCGGCCTAGCCAGGCTGAAAATCACCATTATCAACAAATCTCCAGATCCAGAGACACTTGGTTTAAGCCGATGATGAGCATAATTGCAGCATTTCAACTGAGATCTGTTTACAGTCAACGCTTTTTGCTCGAACAATTCATTCTGGCCCGCTCCTGTTACAAACTGCGGTGTCCAAACGGTAACAGTTAACTCACTTTTCTCCGGTTCTTGCTAAAGTTACCTGGACATTCACTTCACTTCGAATCACATGTGCATCTCTATACTAATACTTGCATCTAAAAGGGGTTGATTTAACGTGCCTAAAAAGTCCAGATAATATTATTTCTTTCATTTCGCCGGGGGACTCAGGCACATTAGCCGTGTTAGCTTATTATGCTAATTCCACCCGCTAGCTTGCTAGCTTACGCGGTAAGGTTAGCACAGGTTTGAGCTAAAGTGCTGCTTCAGTTACACGACAAATGACGAACTGGTCTCACAGGCTGCTTCCAACATTACCGCCTCTACAAATAACACGCACACTATGAGGACACACTGTTCAGAAAACCCCATTACAGAGTCCATTCCTCACCTTGGGCTTTTCGTCTGCCATGGCTGCTGCTGCGGCTGTCTGTCTGCGCCTGTTCTGCTGCGGCTGCGCAGTCTGGCGCGCCACTTTGCGTCGGCTGCAGTGCAGAGCACACAGCTGAGCCAGATCATCTGGACAACATTCTGTACCAAACCCATTTTAGAGCCTCTACATGGATCCTTTTAGGGTCCACATTTTCATAGACAAATATTTTGATGAGCTACCATCTGCATATTGATACCAAAATGACAAAATATGCACCTTAATGTATTTTGAGGTAACTTGAGTATCTCCATACATATACACACACTGCTTACATATAATGCATCAGCAATAACAATCCAATAATATATCACAATGCCAAGAATCCTAATGTGGCATTAGTGCGGTTTTATTCACTTTTGCCTAATAATCTGAATATGATTGAAAGCTACATGAAAATACACCTCAACAATGCCGTGTTCAATATGTTACTGCATTGATATTAGTCATAAAACGTTGAAAAATGAGGCATGATATGTGCAAATTGTCAAACAAATAGATCCATCTCCTTTATTTTTCCATGCACAGAAATAGCTTTTCAAAAATATGCAATGACAAGTTAATTTAACAATCTAAGACAAATAAATAATTTTATAAGAAATATGTAGAGAATCTCCTCTATAGCACTAATAGCCCTAGAAAGACAAAAATAAAGAAGTCACAGTTTTGAATGAACACATGGTAAGCCTAATGCTTTGAATTAACAACCAAGTTTTTTACCACTGATGTACTGTGTTTTATCAAGGCTTACACATAAACGAATTGTCCTAGTTTGAAACAGGAAACTCCCACAAAAGCAAAACATTTACACTTGATTCAGAGAAAATGATCTACCCCTTTAACTTGGTTTCATGTAACAGCGCGTCAAATAAATACAGCATATGGCATTTAATCAATTTTAAACAAAATGCCTTTATAAATTTCCCCGGTGAGGGATCAATAAAGTTTATGTTATCTTTAATCTTTTTGTGTCCAGGGGTTTATTGCAGTTCCTTAAGCACATTCATGTAATGTATACAACTGATCTGTGCTGTTAATAGCTGAAGTTGTATCTGCCAAGTAAAAGGGGCCGATATCTCTGGCACAAGTCTACTGTTTTATTTAGCAGGAAATTCTATATTAAAATGCTATCCAGAGATCACATCCTGGGCGTTTAACAAGACATGTAATTTTTAGGATCCACCCCTGGGTTGCTGAATAATGTAACATATTCTAACATGTCTGTCTGAATATTTGTTGACATTAAAGACTCCTAGACAGACCACTACTGACTTGTGCGTCCTTCGCTGTGATACTTTAAGTGTCCATCATAAGAGGAGCATGCACAAGGAATACAGCTGTCGATTGCAATGACATACAGTAACAGTAAACACATCTGATACCTTCGTCCCAAAACCAAAATAAATAATACATTCATGAATATAAATACAGAAATACTAAAAACAGAGTGCTCAGGCGCCCTGATAGCCTAACAGTTATGTCATGTGACCCAAGTGCAGAGGCATAGCGGCTGTGCCGGGTTCGAGTCCGACCTCGGCCATTTACCGCATGTCCTTCCCCACTATCTCCTGTTTCCGACTCTATCCACTGTCCTCTCTAATAAAGGCATAAAAGGCCAAAAATAAATCTTAAAAAAACAAAACAAAACAGAGTGCTAAAGGAAATTTAGTATCAAACCCAGAAGAAAGTATTCAGTAGTAACGGTGGGCCTTTTTGGAAGAGGTCAAGTGAACGTAACGGATTCTTAATGAACCAGTCGGTAAGTGTCTTTTACTTAGCAACAGAGGGGCTCTTGTCTGCTGTAGCCTGATGTCCTCAGTGTAAATTGTTAGTTAGCTGCAGATCATGTGAAATGTAGGATGTGGTCACATGTTCAAATGATCATGGCTTCACAATCAAACGTGTGTTTGCTCTATTTAGGACTGCCCAGCATCCAGAAGTGCAAGTATTCTCCAATCTACTCTGATATGTTTGAGGGACAGAAGTAAATATAGACAAGATAATGAAAACAAAATGGTATTATAATAATAATAGTAAGAACTTCAGAATAACTTAGCAATTTTAAACTTTCCCCAAACAACCATCGTCCACGTCTAACCGGCTCACATCCTTTGTTACTACATCTGACACTGGAGAAAAGTTAATGCTGGATGTACACTACAGGACTTTGGCTACATCAGTGGGCCATCTAAAGCTCCTCAAGGTTCATTAAAGTTTATAATATATTCAAACTTTGTTTAAAAGCTTCCCTATTCTGCCCTTTCTTTTGACCTTTACGCTTCACTGACAAACCTAATTGTTAAAGAAGTCTTGTACCGTCTGGTCATCTTGAAGGGGGAAGAAGGGCTATAGAGCTCCCCATTTATCAGCAGGCGGAAACTCATTCACCTCCCCGACCTCTGTGACTGGCTGCTCTCCCAACGTGAAAGTCAGTTTGTATCTCATCCGAACCTTTTCCTGCAAAACATAAACACATGTATTTCAATATCTTTATGGAACTGCCGCTGATCATTACATCCTTAAAGCATACTGGTTGGTATGTAAGACTGTTAGAAGGCATAATGCTAAGCTGTGCTACGGTTTGAAACTGCTTAAGTAAGCAAGTGTTCTGTCAATCAATATAATGTTTAATGCATTAACAAATGTATGAAAATCAAAAAACAAAAACAAAATTAGGTCTACCTTGAGAGGATTGGCAAGCAGCATAACCTGAGTGGTGGCAGCAGGGGGAAGTATTGGGTTAAAAGAAGCCAGCTCTGTCCCTGAGGGTGGCTGCAGTCTCACTTTCATTGTCTACAGTATGGACAGAATGGACGGTCACGTGCATTAAACAGAAGCTGCCACATAAGTTTCATTTTAAAATATTTGATTTCAAGTGTAGGAACATCTGCCTAAATGAATACTTAAAATTCAAACTGTGTAGCTTCCTATAGAGTAACAGTAACATCACAAATGCATGTGAGGTTTTACCCTGGGTACAGCAACCTGCAGAACAATGTTCCTGACAGGCTGTGGTGCCGTGTTAAGCATGGACGCCACCATCACCAGCACATCAGGTCTGCCGGGTGGACAGTCGGTAGCAAAGTGCAGCAGAAGACGAACGCCATTTTTATCATATGCTGTCACAGGACACACTTTACCTACAATACAGCACATAAAGGAGAAAAGCAAACAGTTATTGAAAGGTGGGACTCACCACACACAGCGATAAAGTATCACCCAATCTCTTCTTCCAGTTTCATTAAGTTAGCCAACATCACCACAGGGTGGGAGTAATGACTAATGTTCAGTTTTCCGACCAATAAATCTCAAATAATGAGGAGGCTGTTATTTTCTACTATCAAACAACTTAATTTCAGTAAATTAACTGTAAAATAGAGACATCAATTGTTTTGTTGAAATCCATTCTGTGATAATTGTCTCTACAGTGCATTTTATGAAAGTGGGGAGATCAGGGGAAAAAATAAGATTGTTACTTAAATGGCAATCCATTTTTTGAATTACTGTGGCCATCAAAGGAGCCACATGCAATTAATTTGTACTACTTTCAACTTTTTTTTAATATAAAGCCTGTTTCAGTGCTACCAGAAAATCTTAACCACTTTTTCAGCCTCCTACAAAAAGCCTTGAGATTGCTCATTATTAGTGAAAACCTAATTTTGAAACATAATAGTTCCTAATTAAAATTATATCCACCACTCTGAAAAGATTTTAGGCCCTTTAGAGGTTTAGATTTGTAACCCTTCACCAAACACTATCAGGGATGCATCTGTTTTGTCCCAAATACACTGTGGATCGCATGACAATGACCCAAAACATACAGCCAGATTCATAAAGACCTAACTTCAGTGACAAGAAGAACAGGGAATAATGTAACACATTATGTTGCTTCCACAGAGCTCTGATCTTAATATCATCATGCCAGTATAGAATTTAGTGAAGAAACAAGAGTGAGTGAGACTGGGTAAATCTGGAAGAACTGTGTCTTCTCCAAGGTACAACTATTGGGAGAATTTGCGCTGTTTTAAAGGCAACAGGTGATTTGATGTTTTTCTGTTTAATGCATTTTGTACGCAGTTAACTTAGAAATCCTTTAACTCACTTGGCTTGATGGCATCCAAAGGGACAAATACATCGGTCAGGGACACCTCCTGTCCTCTGCCTGGACTGGCCTGGCTCAGGGGGAGGATGGGGGACAAAGAGCGTAACAGAGGGCTGTCATCTGCCTGACTCTTGGTATGTGGAGGAGTGGACCATCCTTGCATCCCCCCTGCCATCAGTGAGGTGGATGTGGTGGAGGTGACACCAGACCTGGAAGACAGATTCTTCACTCTTGAACAGCAAGCTTATAGGTCCCAAAGTGTTTAAAGTTAAAATGACAGAGATAAGAACGATAACCTATGATAACAGAATTACAGAAGCAGGATGAAATGAAACACTACCTGCAATTTCAAGAGTTATTGCAGCCTGATTCATTAATTAATAGTGGAATGCAAAGGCATTGGCGTCACAGATATACAAAAAAAGTCTCAATCACTAGACAACCGTACAAGTGGCAAACAAGCACTACCACTTGAATACCCAGAATGACGAGTCTCAAACCTCATATCTTGATTAAACTGAGGCAATACAAAGTACTCTTCTAAAAATATTTCACCATATGCTCAAGTAATATTGCTTAGTTACAATGTGAAAAACACAGGATGTTACGTAGCAACAGGTTCGTTGAAGTATCACCTGCTCTCAAGGGCTAATGGAGTCATGTGGATCAATCTTCTATTTCAGACGGACTTGAAAATTTATATGGAACAAAAGATGACTCAGTAGGTAAAAGCTTCTCTAAACTTGAATGTTTTGATATCTACTCAGGTCAATCAGTGCAATTTAAAAAAATACAACAACTAAAAAAGGAGTATGATCCATTTCCTAAGATTTTAACAAAATAGGATCAAGAATGTAAAATATTATGTGTGACAGATGAATAGGCTGGTTCACGCAGTTTAACCTCCTGCATTA
Organism: Chromis chromis; assembly: GCA_900302755.1. Taxonomy (NCBI): domain Eukaryota; kingdom Metazoa; phylum Chordata; class Actinopteri; family Pomacentridae; genus Chromis; species Chromis chromis. The sequence continues at coordinate 2,066 of OMNN01031539.1, read as the reverse complement.
CTCACTTATTTGTACTGCCAAGATCCAGCAAGGTGAGGTCTTGGTGCGGGTGAGTGAAAGAAGCTGACGGGGAGTTGAAGACTCCAGGTGCAGAAGAGATCTGTTGTGGAGTGACAGGGTTGGCTGAGGGAGCAGGCGAGTTAATGCTGAATGACTGAGGAAGTGCAGATGGGGCCGTGGTGGTCATCATATTTGGAAATATGACTGATGTTGTTGATAGAGGCACTGTAGAAACTGGAGGTGTGGGAAAGACAGGTCCAGGAAAGCTTAAAACAGGGGCAGTTGTAGAAGTTTTGGTAGGACTGACTGAGGCTACTGTTGTAGAGAGGGCATCTAGAAAGAGTGAAGATGTGGAGAATGCAGGAACTGTAGGTAAAGTGGTGTCCAGAAACCCCAAATCTTGACTGGAATTCTGGATAATGATAAAAAAAAAAAATTGTTATTTTGATTAATGTAGTCCTTGGAATGAATATGAATCACTGCTATTCATTTAATTACCTGTAAAGATGGTAAATGATTGCTCAGGTTTTGTTGTGTTGATTTACTAAGAACGGGAGCAGGGTCATTGAGGCCTATAAATGAGCACAAATGTGTCAAAACATAAAGCCTAGAGTGCTTCTAAAACAACAGTTAATGTCCAATCTTGCAATAAAAGAAACACAATTATTCAACTACATTATATTTCATGTTACCTAAAGATAGCAGCTCTTCATCCAGCAGCGAGAGTGCTGCAGAGGGTGTGCTTAGACTCTGGGCCTGAGGGTCAGTGACAGCTGATCCACACAGGAGGTCGGCAGGAAAAGACAGTGAAGATGCCGGGGGTTGTTGTTCAGGTGGAGAGGGGGTCTGGATGTCCAGACCCACCAGGTCAATCAGAATCTCTGACTGGTTTGTGCGTCCAGTGCCTATGAGATGGAGTAAAACATCCGCACTAGAGAACGAGCATGAAATGAAATGTACTGAAATAAGTAATACTGTCTTGTCCATCCATCTGTCAAGCAAAGTTTAAAGGGTCACTTCTCTCATACACAGAGTAAAATCCATCAAAACAAAAACAGTTTTTTTAAATGTATTCCTTCTGACATCTTGTCAAGTAGAACCTTGGATTGTTGCTGTTGTTTGTGGCATTTCTTGCATTTATTTGAGTGGGAAGAGTGAGGAGGAAGATTGAAAATACAGGATGAGAAAGGGAGGTATGACAGGCAACATTTTAAAGCCCCTTTTCGACGGCAGGAACTAGGAACTAAATAGTTCCTGGGCTTTTTTTTTAGGAACTAAAAAGTTCCTGTTGTCCATGTCGTCCGCGTTTCGACCGCGGTCTGAAGTACGGGGAGATCATGCAAATTAAGCCAATGACGTATGAGGACGCCGGCCGGTGAACCAGGAATGCGTCCAGCCGGTCGAACCACTTGCTGGTTCTGCGGTCGGAACCACTCTTGTTGTTGTAGTCCTCCTTCGGAGCTTTGTTGGTTCAAACTCCGTTCCTCCTAAGAGCCGGTTTGCGTTTCCACTGGCCAGGAGCCAAGTTGGAGCCACGCTGTTACATCACCAGCCCTCTAAGCTTGTATCATTACATAGCGGTTAAACAAACGCAATACGTTGATGATAATATCTATGTTTTATAAAGACCTCATAAAGATGTGTAAAGCGTGGAGGTCCGCGTTGCCCACCGCTGGCACTTCCGCATATCCGCGACACAACTGTACAGATTTCAGCGCAACAGTGTGTGTGTGCAAAACTTCCGTGTGTCCCGGGATTCATTCAAATACATGTGATCAGACCAGAGACTTCATGGAGAAAAAGGACACATATTATCACTTATATGTGTCACTTTTCACCTCTGATCGCTGGTCAGAGTCGCCGCAAGCTGCGAAGCACTCGGTTCTTTGCTCTGGCAGACCCGCAGGCGCTGCTGGCTCCGCCTTCAGAAAGTACACAACCGCGAGTAGGTACTTTTTTCGGGGTAATTATTTACCCGGAACTTTGCATTTACCCGGGTAAATCTGGTGGAAACGCACATAGTTCCTGGGAAAGACCATAGTTCCGGGGTATAGTTCCTGCGGTCG
>OMNN01031537.1:28712-43394 GCA_900302755.1 Chromis chromis | reverse complement strand
GTCCCAGAACAAACACACTCCCTCATGCAAATGGAAATCCCAAATGTCATTTTCTTGCAGGGGTAGGCCAGTGACATTTGGGATTTCCATTTGCATGACGGAGTGTGCTTGTTCTGGGACAATGTTTATTTGGGTGTCTAAGTCTCATCAACACGGATGTTAAAATCCAAGGTTTTCCAGCAGAACACCACATAGTACCAATATGATCAATGTTATTCACTTCACCTGTCAGTGCTCATGATGTTGTGGCTGATTGGTGTATATCAAAGCTATGAATCATGATGGACATTTTACTCAGACATGTTTCAACCTCTTAACACTCACCGGCCCAAATATGGGTTGAGTGAAAATTCTCTTTGAATAGCGTTGGCCCCAATTACACATTATTTAAAAGCACAAAGCCTCAGGATTCAAACCAGTTTAAGATGCCAATATCAACACAACAACAGCTGCATCAACAGTTCCAGAGTTTTTTGCTGTGTGTTCTTACCTTTTTTTGTCATCTATAGCGACACATACTTACCGCATCACTGTGCTGGACACTATTTTCACTGTGACAAACAACATGTTTTCAGGCATTTTGTACTTTAGGGTATGAGAAAGGGGTGGATCTTAAAGGGTTAAAAGAGGAAATGAAAGGTGGTAATAATAGTTATTAAAATAGAAACCAAAAAACATTCATTCTGAAAACATCAAGATGAAATTGCAGTCATTCTGTACAATGTAGGAAAAAAATACAGAAGTTTCACATGCTAAGGGAAGGACACAAAACCGGCTATGTAACAACAACAACAAATGACTCATGCTAACATACTGTATCTATAGCAACTTCTGGGTACAAAATCACTAACTTAAAGGTATGCATTTTTGATTTCATGTTCAAATACTTAATTTCTGTGCATAAATTACTCATTTAATTAACAATATTTGCTGTTTTGGTACTTGGAGACATTTGGATTCTCTACTCTACAGTACAGCATGTTTTGCATGTGGAGTTCTCTGTTACACCTGGACCTTGCTTGGCCTGAAACATAACGGAAGGGGAAAAAAATGGCCCTCATTAAATATTTAACAGGCATAACCAGGAAAACTTGTTAGTAAGCATGCAGTGCATTTGGGCTTTTTATGACGTCTTGCATCATGGCTCCTTGAGTGAGTGAGTATAAATCTAATTCACCCCTAATAAAAATTGGATACTAATGAATGCTACGGCTTTGGTCTTGCATGCTAATGTGGTCTTTATCCATTCTCAAGGAAAAGCCTCGTGGATTCCAAAATTCAGTGCCATCCACAGAATCCAAGAAAACAAAAAAAAAAAGAGAAAGAGGCAAAGGTCTTAAACTGGGAGGAGGGGTGAGACTGCACTTTGTTGTTTGTGGATGTCTGCGTTATTTGTAGCTATAGAGGTCTCCCCTCCTATTCTCATTCTAATTGGAGCTGCACCCTTTCTGTTTCTCCCATGGCAGCTCTCGTTCCCAGAGTGAGGACCCAAGCCTCCCAGCCTCGCACTCAGCCACAGCCACCCAGACAGCCAGGCTTGAGAGAGAGGGAGGGAGAGAGGGAGGGGAGGGAGGGAGAGAAAAAGCAATGGAGGGAGGAGTCTAGTTGTGGAGCTCTATTCCCTAACTGTGTCTGCTGCGTGAGTGGTGGAGCGAGAGAGAGAGCATTAGAGAGAGAGAGAGAGAGAGGAGGAGGGGGCCAAGTGAGGGTTGAAGGCGCTGAGAATGGATGGGCAATGAGAAACCGAGAGAGGAAGAGTGAGCGCGAGTATTCTGAGAGTCAGCAGCGAAGACACTGAAAGTCTACAAGCTCACATCACCAAGAGAAGCGTGCGAGGCAGAGCTGACAACCGGCTACTCTGAAGAGTGACACAGAGAGAGGGGGGAAAGAGACACAGAGAGACAGAAGAGAAGAAGAAGAAGAGGAGAAGGAGGAGGAGGACGGAAGACAGACAACCAGCCTTCCAGTGGTAACAGGAGACACCACTGAGGGACTGTAGCATCGTCCCCCCCCCCCAGCAGCACAGAGGAGCACTGTCTCATCTCGTGCTTGTGTTTGTGCCTGCCAACTTCAATTTCACACTCGCCTACTGTTTTTCATAGGTTTTGCCCTCTCCACTAACCAGTCATGATCCCTTGGGTCCTTCTGCTCCTGTGGATCTCCGGACATGGTAAGTTTTCCATGTTAAGTTGCTTATTCATCACCACCTCGCGTGCTTGTGATTGCTGTGTGACTTGCCGGCTGGGAACTGTGTCTCTGAATCCATCTCTTCTTCTGCTGTGACGTCTGAGCTCGTGCTACCATCTGTGTGTTTTTAACTGCTTCTAATGTAGCCCTCCCCGTGTGAACTGTGATGTCTGATGCGAACGAGAAAGAAAATCAGAGGGAGAAGTCAGTGAGGCTTGTCCGGGAGCCGCGGACAGTTGTAGCTCGCACTTTTATCTGTCAGTAGTTTGTCAAGGCTTTCGGACCCGACAAGTTAAATACTCACAATGCGGGCTTGATATTCCTGTCACACACGCAGACACACACAAACAAAGCCCTCTAACCCCGGTCCAGTTCAGCCAAGCGTTCACTCCCGAGTCACATTGTTTTGAACTGACAGCCCTTCCCCATTGAGTTCAACTACAGGGGGTCTGGTCAAAAGAATGGAGCGAGAAAAAAAAAGTTAACGCTGAAGTGCTTCAGAAGGCAGGCTCATGAGTATAGCTTGGCAGCTCCAGCCCTTTGGACACTATCTGCTGTTGTTATTTTTATTCCTAGACAGTCTGTTTGTGGACAGAATGAGGATGGATTAGCTGTTTCCCCAGCTTGCCACCAGGTGGTTGTCTTTGGAAAACAATAGAAGTGAGTACAGCACAGAGCAGAAATCTACCTCTGTGGTGCCGGTGTGATATACGGACGCGCACAGGACTGAATCACGCCTTGGATGTTTGTGAGCTCGCAGCATCATAGCATCACCACAATGAGCACCCTGGTTTATGCTCCGCAGGGCTCAGGGTCAATGACACCAGCGCCATCTCTTTTCAAAGTTTGACCCCGTCCACGCTGGACTACATTCTAAGGAGGACACTGACTGAATGAATGTCTGTGTCTGTTTTGTGTATGTCTGCTTGTTTCCCAGAGGGAGTTGTAACCTTTTTGTACCACAGAAAATCCTGTCTGATTTCAGTCTGGTGACACGTTGTGGGGAAAACTGACAGCTCAGAGTTGGTGACATGCTGCTAAAACAGCGGCAACAAATGAAACTCTGTAAACAAGATCATTTTCCTCAGCGCTGATTTCAGCTGTTCAACATGTTGATTTACAGTCTATTATATAGAAAAAAAAAGCCACTCATCAAGCACAACAATTTGCTGTGATTATGTTTTTCTGCTGACTCATTTTTCGTGTGGAAACAGAGAGAAAAATAATAAAATCATGACAGACCAATTTGAAACTGACTGGAGTGATGAAGCCTCTCAGTCTCTCTCATCATCTGCCGTGCTTTCTCTTGCAGAGAGGGAGTCTGTGCAGCCTGTTTCCTTCACGACTCTGTATATGTTGGGATGGTGACACGGGCTGTGTGAGTTGAACCAGAGGGTGGACAGAATCATGGAAGTTTTCTTCCTCTTGTTTTTGTTACGGGACAGCGCATCAAGCACGGTCTTGTAGATGCTACTGTTCCGGATGTTGCAGCTTTGCAGTGTTCTGTTTCCCCTGATTTCATTGTCAAGTCGGTGCCATCTGTGCACATTGCGATGCAGAAATACATGATCAGTCATTAGTATCTTCTCTTCCATTCTGTTAAGCATCTGCTAAGTTTTGTATCCGCAGCTGACTTCATATCTGCACTGCACTGCATTCCCATTTCCTGCAACTATAGGGCTTAACACCACGGTTATATTAGACATGAAAACAGCTGTTTTAAATTATTGATATACAGCACACTTTGTTTACGGCTTTTATTTTTCAGCCACCACATTTTCATTCACATATTATCACAGGTTTAGCCCCAGTTCTGGGAACAACTAATACCATATCTCATATAGCACCAACTGGAATGAGGCGATTGCTACTACTGAAATGAGATGGCTTTGCTGCGCATTTCAGCACAGTTGGTTATTACCATAATATAAAATACCACTTTCCCTGCCAGGTAAACGGGGGATAACAATTTACCTTCTCTTTGCATGCCTCTGGGGAGAAAAAAGTGCTTCCCCAAAGCTTACTGTTGTTGTACAAATTACGGCTCTGTTTATGTGTCGAGTCGGTGTCAGCAGAAAGCTGCAGAAAACAATCTTGTTTTTATGAACAGGGGGACAGAGGGGAGATGCGACCATAGCAGTCACATACTTAGGCGCAGCTATCCTGTGAGACGGCGAGAAAGAAAGAGAGTGCAAAAATGAGCGAATGAGCGGAGAGAGGATGAGAGTCGCTCCATATACAGAGGAGCTGAGCAGCTTTTGTTTTTTTTTCTCCCAACTTTGAGAAATAAATGGTCCAAAGCAAAAACAAGACGGAGAGGGAAAATGAGAGGGAAAGCTGTTGCGAGCTGCTCTCCATCCTGACTGTGCTGTTATCGCATCTAGGGCACCTTTTCTTTTGCTGTCACCTCTCCAGCCAGTGACAGATGACACAGCACCAGTCAGGAGGATCTGGGAGACAGTCTCCAGGAACACATTCACCTCAGGCCAAACTTGTCCAGGACCTCGTCTATCTCCTCGCACCACCTACTCCCCCACATTTCTCCTCCCATCCAATCTATACACCGTCCAACATCGGTCACATTCTTCACTTGGCTCTTGGTCTCTTGATTTCACTCATTCACCTTGCAGCAGCACACATTCTCCGCTCTCTTTCACTCTTTCCTTCTTTTTTATTTTATTTTTGCTATTATTTTTTTCTCGGGCTCTGTGTGATTGAGTGCCTCAGCCTACGTCGGAGAAAGGGTGAAATATTGGAGAGCATGATGTCCAGGTGGAGGAGGGGCAGTTTAAGAATAGTCTTGCACTGGATGTGCCAGACTTTGAAGAAAATGTGCTAGAGAAAAAAAAAAAAATCACAAGTTGTCAATGTTAAGTGTATGGTCTCTGTCCTTTTTGCTTTTCCTTCTCTCCTCTGTGTCTCTTTGCCTTTTTATTTTTTGTCTTACTTTGCATGACATCATGTGAAATTGATATGTAAAGTGTCTGGGCTCATCGTTTAGCTGGGATACCTTTCTCACACAGTTCGCCCACCAGGGGCAGTGCTGCTGCACAGGAATGAAATCCCAATCTTCTTAAAAATCTCCTGCCCCGTCCCTCCCTCTTCCCCCCCTCCCATCTCCCCAGCCACCTTCATTATCTCTAACTCCCTCATATATCTCGTGTCAGAACTCCTGATTTCGCCACCCGGCCAGACTAAGCTGTTTCTTTAGTCCTGGAAAGCATGTCTTAGTACCCCCAGCAGCCCCTGTTTCATTTACTGCTGTCTATTAACTGCTGTCTGACGACTCTAAATCCGCTTTTCATGGGCGGCGGGCTTTGATACATATTTCTCAACCAAAGTATAATTAAATGTCTTTCCAATGTCATGTTTGGATGTGTGGATTTTTTATAGACGGAGAAATCATTCTCGCTTCTCCAAAGGAGGGAAGAGAGAGAGAGAGAGAGAGAAAGAAATACAGCCCATTACTCTGCACAACACTACTCAAACAGAAATACCAATTTTCAGACTCATTATTATGAATAGTTATTTGTAAGCAAGACACACTGCTGTCTAATGCATGGATTATGACTATAATAACTCAGAGGTAATTAATTGATTTATCCCCATTCTATTGGAATGCTAAAACCAATATACATTTTCTCTGGCATGTTGTCATAAGCTTTGCAATTCCCGCAGTCATATGTTTAATGAAAACATTATGACTAACAACCACAGAATGCAGACTGAATTTCTTGTAAGCATAATCTATATTCCAAATGGGACAGTGCGAGGGGATAATTAATAGGCATGGTAAGAAATGTAAATGCGTCCTTGTCATGGACATATGACTTTCCCGCTCTCTACGGATGACAGTCACACAGTGAGTGACGGATGATGTCATCAGTTCGTGATGGGCCCAGTGGCAGTGCAGTTTGTTTTCTTGTTTGTGCTGCATGTCCCATCAAGGCTAGCCAGTTTAAGTCACCTCAGCCGCTTTGACCCCTGCTCATTTCTGTGCCACGATAGATTAAGCCCACTGTAATCCCTCTGAGCCGAGTGCCCTGTTGGATATTTATGGTAATAAGTAAACATATGAATAAATAATCTGAGAGGCTGCTGCTGCTGCTGCTGCTGCTGGACAGCTGGAACTTGTAAGTCGCAGTGTTTGGAAGTGCTTGTGTTAAAATGAGATGTTGTTTTGAAGAAAAAAAATCTGTTCTTGTATTTGTTTTAATGCCACATAAGACGAGCAAAGAGAGAGTTTGGTTGATGACTGTTCAAACACATTACCAAATATATAAAGTATATACAGAGAGATGATATTAGAGTGTCAGATGGTTGTTCATATAAGGAAGCAGACTTGCAGGAATTCCAATGCAGATTGTATATAAGTACAGTATATCCAGCGGCTGTAGTTTGGATGAAAACCTCATTTCGAGTCTGTCAGGAATCAGGTCACCCAGGGAACAGAAAATGATTAGTTTGGAGTCTTCCTAGAAAACCAGGCAATGATCTGCTTCCTTCCGAGCAGTCAGTCAACCCGTCAACAAAATCAAGCTGTTTACAGTGGGGCTTCATTATCTATCTAGAAGACCCTCTCCCCAGCCCCAACAGTTCTTTCTTTAGTACCAACCAATCAACCCCAAGCCCCCTCATCCCGTCTCTCGCTGTGAGACTCCGCTGCTGGATCTAATTCCTGTGGGATGAATTTATCCAGATTGGAGCACTCAGCAAAAGGGCATTATCCCGGATTACATGTCTGTTGGGCGGCAGTGTTAAGTAATTCAACCAGATGCCGTTGTGATCGCTGGGTCACCTGTGAAGGCAGGGTTAGCAGCTGCACTCCTTCATTCGGCTCTCTATTGTCACATCTCCGTCCTTTCTGAGACTTTATTCTTGAAAGACAGTGTGAAGGTGGTTAGGTTGGTCAAATGAAAAGACAAAAAGCTACATGTAGTAATACTGTTACATGTGCGTAGAAGCCTTTTCTAAAATCCCAGTCAGGATTTTATTTGGTGACAGATTATGGGGTGGATTAATGGCTTCTAAATTGCAGTTTAATGCACAGGAAACAACAGGCTATGTTTTCCCCACTAAAGCAGCGACTAAAGGCGGCTCGGCGGGACTGCGTGTGTTCAGTTGTGGGGGTGTTGTAAGTAGAGTAGTGGTGGATCATACTGTGTTATTTTTTTCTTGGAGAGGACAAAACACTGGCACAGCTGAGCCAAAAGAAATATGTCTGCGGTTTTAACATGACTGTGTCTTTTCTCTGCTAATCCCAGCCTCCTCCCAGCTGAGGTTTTGATAGAGAGAGTTTTTTTTTTTTAACTTCCTACTGGGATCTGTGATTGCTTGTAGAGCGCAGGTGCTGTACGAGTCGGGTTCAAACATTGCAACGATAAGAAGTTTGTTCTTTTCTTTTCAAAAAACCCTGCTTTGCAAATCCGGGGCATTAATAAGCCTTTTGTTCAAGAGTTTCAGACCGACAAAATGTTCGACTTAAATGTTCATTTTGTCTTGCATTTATCCTATATTGTTCAAAGTTCTCAACACATAGGGGAGTTCTCAGTTTCTTCTAATACAGGTTTGTATGTTTTCACACTGTATAGACACGTTAAGTTCAGAAAAAGTCACTTACACCCCAGATTGTAAACACAAAGAGGATCCATAAATAAAGTGCGCCTTGTTTACTGTGTAAGGGTTGAGCTTGACTCAACATCTGTCATAAAAACAGATATGGGAAGCAAGAGCATAAGGTTCTGCTATTGAAAGTGTAAAATGTGAGACTGGTGAAAAAAATTGCATTTAGTTATTTTTATGTTTTTGCATCCAGAGTAAAAGTATAGGATAAAAAGAGCCATAATGTCATTATATCCATATGATCTGTATTTATATAGTGGAGAGTGGAAGAACAACACATTTAAGGCAGTTGGAGATTCTTTCTCTGATCTGTTAATGAAAAATCTCAATCACGTTTGTTGGGTCACTCCTGTTAGTTTGATAATTCCAACTAAGGCAGTTCAGTCAATACGTCGCCATTCACTTAATAATTGGTGTTGTTGGTGCTGCGAAATTGCCCAAGGTGCAACCACTTGCTCCGCCATTTCTGTTATAGTTAATATTTGCAGAAAACGACAGATGGCAGCTTTAATATGAGGATTAAGTCGGCACAAGATGGGTTCTTGCTAATAACGCAAGCTTTGATTATTCCACGTGCTAGTCACCGAGACTTTATTGAATATATGCTTCATACTTAAACCTCACCTCGGTCAGTGCAGCGTTAATGAGGTTAAATGTATACATATGCATGATCAGTGATGTTGATTTAGCTAAATAGTGTACAACATACACCTACAGCCTTCTTCCTTTTGCAATATATACACTTACATATTCTAAATGTAACCTATGCAGTGACTTAGAGGAACATGCCTGCCATGCCAAGCAGACTTATTTGTATGTGAAAGACATGCACATATAAACCATTCCTGGCCTCAACCTTTCTGTCCCATTTGTCCTCAGGATGGTACTATATGTGCAGTTCCACAGCTCCAAGTTTGAGTAAATTACATGCAAGTATGGCCCAGAACAGCGCTGCAACTTGCATCATGTTTTCTGTCCCACTATTGCTCCAAACATTTGTTAGTAAACCAACCAAGCAATGCATGAACATGATTGTGAAAGGCTGTGTTAGGAGAGAGCCTAGAAGATGCATGTGGTGCTTCAGTGTAGGAGGCACTTGAGGAATTGGGTTGCTGATCTGATAACGACTTCCTAGTGTTTGGCGGGAAGTTTCTGGGACAGCCCAATATTACACTTGGATGAACTTGCCCTTCTCTCCCGTTTGCTCCCCATCTCTTTTCTCCGCTTCTCCCCGTTCCAGCATTCTCGTGCCAAAGATTCAAGACAATGGACTTGGGGGGGAGAAAAAAGTTCCCATACTGGACACTTCACATGCATTCTGTGTCTGAGAGCGTAGTGTGGAGTCTGTGCACTTTTACCGTGGTCCAAAAATTACAGCTGCAAGCCTTGAATGGCAATATAAATGCAAATCAGCCTTTTAACGTGTACAAGCGGAGTCTAAGAAGGGAGAAGCACCTCACCTGTGGGTGAATGTGGATGTGTCTCTGCCTGCCATTACAGCTGCTGTGCATGTTTTAAAAACTGCCGATAGATAGCATGTACAGTACTTGTATTTGTTAGCAAACCTTGAGGCTGTTGTATATGTCTAGACCTCAGTATAATAAAGGATGCTCATGGGAAGAGTTGTAAAGCATCATTGTGAGGGACAGTTTTGTGCAGTAATACGCCTCTGGCATAACCTCCCTACTTGTGTGCTACCATTTTTAGTAGATACAACTAAATTGTGTTCAGCGTTGCTTCGTGGAAGGGCTCAGTAGGTTCTATTTATTAAACGAACAGGAAAACAGTTCTCTCCATGGTACCAGACACCGATGGTGAGAGGCCTGGCTTTTTGAAAGGGTATTTGATCTGGCACTGATACCAAAAGATGTTTTATTCAGCAAAGCACATCTGACACAATAGCAGCAAAAACTTGCTCTTGATCCAAGCGAAACTTTTGAAATCTGCCAGGGGGGGATGTGCAGCTACGAGAATGAAACATGTCTAATGCCGCCACCCTCCCCCAACACTTCCATCCCCTATGTAGATGAGAATGTTTTCTTTTTTTTTCTTCTTTTTAACCAGATGCCAAATGGGGCTTCGAGCCACCTGCCTGTCCCACTAAGACAATTAAGCAATTGGGAAGAAAGGGCCATTCACTAGTGGGGATTGCAATGTTAGCATAGGAAACTGCCCCACATACCACCCCTCCCCCACCAAACTTTTTCTTTTTTTTTCCAGAACCACTAATGTTGGCACCGTGCCAGCTTCTTTCATTCCCATTTGTCTATTTGTTTTTGGGAAAGCCCGAGCGTTTGACACCAGTCTTTGGAAATCTATGATACTGGGTTCTTGGTATGCATGGTGAGAGAGAATCCCTCTATTGGTCTCAGCGTGAGGACTGTGGCTCTGTGTCATTATAGTGGTTTATGGGGGGGAAAGCTTCATCTGGCAGAACCATCATATCGGAAGACACACACACACATACATTTCATCCCCTCACTTGCATTACCAAAGAGCAATCTGCCAGACCACAACGGATGACAAACCCTGGAGTGTGTGAGCACTGAGGACTGTACAGTATTGGTACCATAACATGCTATAAATAAAGGTTTGTATTGATCCTGAAACATTAATATATCCTAATATAGGAAAATAGCTGTATTGATTGTAAGCCTGTGCTTCTGATGTATCTTTAATATGGTTCTGCTGGGATTCACTCTGCCCACTTTAATACACGGCCTATTTTTACACACAGCAATAATTTGGTGTCACAAGCAGGATCCGCTAAAGGCAATCCCTATATATTTTTCACTACCCTGGGTCTCTGCCATGGTGCACCTTTCAAAGTCTTAGTGCCTCTTGTGTCTTAAATCCTTTCTTTATCAGCTGGGCTCCTCGAGTGGATGTCAGGAACCCGACAGAGTAAACAAAAGTAGATTAAAATATAATTAATTTTTCAGTGGCCACTCAAATATTCACTTTGCTGATTTGGAGGTTGAAGAGCTCTTGTCACACTCTCTGATTTTTATTTTATTTTATCAAGTGCAATTTAATATTGTGGAGGCTGGCCTGGCCAATGAAAAAAAAAATGCTAATGCACATTGGGGAGTTTAAATGATTTGCTATCCTTTCAAATCTGTTGGCAGGGGTTTCAATCTGGCTGGCATCCTGGGGGAATTCACAGTGGTCATTGCTCAATCCCTGGGGGACATTAGTGCAAATCACAAAGGAGCACAGAAGTCATTTCAGTTTTCTACTTTCCTTTGGCCACTGCCCAATGCTAAATGGCAGAGGACCGGCTCGCAGTACTGGGAAGGGCAAACGCCTTGCCTCTCTCTGTATCTAACCTTTTAAACCTGATTTAATCAAATCAAAATACCACAGTGCAGACCCATTTGAGACAACCTGAAGACAAACAGTTGAAGAGGGACCAGAAGGCCTTGGGGTGAACCAAGGGCAAGGCCATCCATTACTTCCTGTGCAACCAAGAGCACAGGGACACGGAAAATGCCTGCGGTGCACGATGATGAACAGACTCCACATCGGAGATTGGATTAGAGTGGCAAGAGAGAGAGCCCTAAAAGCTATGCCAGTTTATTGAAGCCTTATCTAAAGCGATAATGTTACTACAGAAAGGCCCATGTAATGACGGATGAGTGGACAGCACCCTGTAAACAACTAACATCAGGCAAGAGGAGCATGGTGGATGGAGAAGTCCACCGTGGTCAACTCATCTTCTTTTAAGAGCAGGAAGCCGGACTGCTGGATAGTCACTATAAAATGGACCCATCAATTGCTGGTTACCCTGCAGTGTCATCATCGCAGGTGTACCTGGTTTCGAGAGGTACAGTGCTCAGATTCACTGCAATTTAGGTCCCATTTCATCACTGATACCCATGAGGCATTTGCGGGAAAATGATAGAAGTGTTATTGCTGAGATTTGCGGTCGCTCTGAATGCAGTAGTTGGGTTTATGATATATGAAATCTGTGTTTGAACATGTCTTGTCTTTATATGTAAAAATATTCTCCCAAAGGAGGTGTGGAGTGCAGCGGTCACCCAGAGCACAGAGAGGGAAATAAGATGAAAAGAGAAAGTACATTTGATTGATTTCATGAAGTTGTAATGACTAAAGCAAACTAGCATTTAGGTAGAAATCCTACCCTTGTTTATTCTATTATTATTAGTAGTAGTAGTAATATTTTTTTTTTAGGATGGCAAGAGGATTTTCTCCCTGCAATGTTATCTAATGGTAGACGGATGATAGTAATGACAACACAGTGCCTAAGGTAAACAAAGATATCTAGCGCTTAGGAAGGGAAGTGAAAGGAGAATAAAGAACAACAAAGACAGAAAAATAAAAATAAATAAATCTCAAAAGGAAGAGCATTCATGTCAGAAATTAAAACATATCTGTGTCTTGCAGCCCTAATCCTTAATGCCAGTGTATTTGTTGTCTGAGTAGAGTATTTGTGCGTATGGGCAAACAAGCACAAATGTGATTATTCCTCTCTTTGGTCGTATGCTAATTTTATTACTTTACATTGTTCGCCTATCTCACTCCAAACAGCTTTGGTGCAGACTACATCTCAATGGTTTTTCAAAGGACCCAGCGCTGTTTTGGTTTTGGCAGAGTAGTAGAGTAACTCAAGTGATTTATTATTATTTAAAATACCCTTGTGTGACTTTTAGCTTATGTTTCTCTATGATCTGGGCGGGAAGTGTCACTGCCCCCGTCCCAATACGGTGTGACACCAGCACAGCAGGGCATTAAAAATGCAGCAGGGCATCTAAAGATGATCGTGGCAGCACAGTGGGATGTTCAGAGGTCTCAACCAATCCCCTCATCACCTCCAGGGCATGGCCCCTAAACTTTCCCCAGGTTGTGAGCGTGAATTATTAACAAGGCTTTCATTAAAAAATGCAATTTGCTCAGGCCAGCTGTACAAACTCCAACACAGTTTGAAACGCGGAGGAACCATCTCATAAATTTATGTTGGATCTCCTGCAGCCCCGAAGAGTCTCCTCCAGATGGGTGCAGCTCCACACTGAGTGAAGAGTTAATGGTTTGGAGTTTGCTGTCAGTCTTCATGTGTCAGACTCCCTGTATCTGCTTAATGCATTCATATGTCTCCTCAAAATAAGATGTGAGATGAGATGTGTGGCATCAGTTTAATGGATTGCTTAAATATACGATACGTTGGATCTAATTTATGTATTTAAAAAAACTGCCCAGTCTGTCCACACTCAGTCTTAATATAACAATTTATATAACAATTTGTGAAATACGTATATAGGGATATGTCTGGCATCAGCTGAAGGACAAATCATAAAAGAGAGCCTTATGTTGGTCTGGGAATTGGTATTGCTGTTGTTTACTCCAAAGCAGACATCTTTTAGCTTCTCCCTCAGCTCAGATCCTTTTGATCATCACCTCCATATTGGATATAAAATGGAGAATGAACAGCTCTGCAATACAAGTGACTTTTAGGGTTTTTTGTGACTCTTTGAAGACTGCCAAACAAGTGTCTTTCATCTCAAAAAACCAGCAGCTGCCTTGTACAAAAGGAGAACAGGACAAAATGAGAGAGAAAGGCAGTATCCTGAGCTTGGAAATGAAAAAGTGAAGATTGTGGGGTCTCTTTGTGATCGCATTTCCTTGAAGGCCTCCTGTGAGGGAAATGACATGCACTTCATGCAGAAATTGATAGCTGGGCATCTGTCAAACAACCAGAGCCTGAGAACAGTGCATCACTGCATTTAACAGGTCAAGCAAACTATTTGCTTTCTAAAAAGTCTTAATTTCTTGCATCTTTGATGAGTTGGCAAACCGAACTTGGAACGCTCGAATGGGCCTTGACAGCTAATGAAGCCTTCTTCTGTGACAATATGCAAATAGTGTATCACGCTTTCAGTAATCTGGTATTATTGGGTTGTTGGTAACTCCCTTGTATTGGCTTGATTTGAACAATAGCGGACCACAATAGAAAAGGAGAACAGAGGCTCACACTTCCAGAATCGGTTATTCTTGAATTAATGATGGAACAGGAGCAGTAGTGTTCCCCCACTGAGACATGAACCAGATTTCAACCCAGAGCTCCCTTGAGGTGAGGGCCAGCATCTCTCTGACAGGACATCTGGTCCCTGAGCATGGCCACCAGGGGGTCGATGTCGCCACCTTAATTGTAATGTTTCTCTCTTTCTCCCTGTAAAAAAAAAAAAAAAAAAAAACTAGGGCAGCTCTCCATAAAAGGAGAGGAGGGAAGGGGGAGCCACTATTTGCTGGGCCGTCTCGGCATGCCACATCATTTAAGCTGACAGCTCTAATAAATTACAGCAACAGATCGCTGTGAACAAACAAAGCTTAATGGAAATAAAGTGAGAATTATCAGCCAAGAAATAAAAGGAAAAAAAGAATGAAATTAGTGCAAAGAGAGTGGATGAAAGGATGTCAGGCCGGCATAGCACAGGCATTAAATGGGCAAATTGCCACTTTGAAAGATAGGAAATGTTTTGTTCTCATTATTGCTTTTGTTCAAAATGGAGAATAATGAGAGAATCCCTGAGCAGACCTAAAACATCCCTTATCTGGCTCCTCAAAATCTTCCCCCCCCGTTCTTTTTCTCCTCCCTTTCTTCTTGTTTTGCCTTCCAGACGGAGGGGAGAAGAAAAAAAAGATTGTTCTGCTCTGTAGGACCATTGCTCCATCAGTTCAGCCAGGCCAGAGAAAGCCGGGAAGCCGATGTCGTTAAAATGCTTAGGCATGTGGAAGAGAAAGACAGGAGATGGGAGGAGGTGAAATGGTATGTCAGGGGAAATGTTTGTCAGGTACTATCAGTATGAGAGCTGTCCATCTAGAGACCTTTGGAAGGAAGGCAGTCAGAGAAGGTCT
>OMNN01031537.1:16169-28692 GCA_900302755.1 Chromis chromis | reverse complement strand
CCCCCGCTCCATCTGTGGGGGGGGGGGGCTAATTGAAGAAGGAAGTATAATGAACCAAACCATCGAATGCATAATAGTCCAAAAACATGCAATAACCCCATCAGCACATGAACTGCCAGGTGCACAGTTAGTGTTGTTAAACTTAATTTGAGAGAATGAAAGCTTCCAGCCTGGCGTGGTGAACACATCGCCTCTGAGGAAAGACGGGAATCAGAGACTGAGTCATGCCTGAGTCACATCAATTTTTATAGAATACAGCTAAAACTAACTGAAGCAGTCTTAGGTGACTTTAATAATTTGGCACCATGAGGAGTAAAGGTCAATCACGGAGGTTTTTACTCTATTCTGCGCAAATATCTTTTTCCCCCCTCCTCTGCCCGTCCATCAGTTCAGTTTGTTCAAATAAATTCTGAGCTTTTATATTCATTCAGTGATGCTAGATTTCCCTATGACCTTATGCTAGCCTCCTAATTCCACACTCATTTTAAAAATAAGTTTCTATCCATTTATATTCTGAACATATATAATAGTTTTGTTCCTTTTTAAAAGCTTTATTACCAATGATATAGACTTTTAGAGAATGCCTCATGTCCACGCTTAAATGGGTCCCAAAAGAAGCGAAGGGAGGAAGAGTCCCATTTGACTTGTCCAGAAAATAAATATCTTTCTTAGTTCTGAGATTAAGTGGAGTGGTTGAAGACGGCACGGCGGTGCTGTTGTGTTGCTGAATTACAAACAGTGAAGCATTTGAGCCCTGCAGGGAGGTCCTTAACCACAAACTGAAGTTTTCTCTTGCCCACTTTGTTAGCTAGAGCGTATTTGGACCTGAGCCAAGGTTAGCCGGCACCGTGGACGTGGAATCCTATTGCTTTTATAATGAGCGCCGCAAAAGAACTGGAGAGGTCAGACACCACAAGACACAAATGAAAACTAATTAAGAATGTCACTCAATAACAATAAACCGAAGAAGAACTACTAGCTCTTTATGCATGTGAGCTGCTTGAAGAAGCACTTAAGTTGGAACGAGGAGGGTTTTTTTTTACAGGAGAGAGGTGCGAGACATAATATGCGTGTCTTGGGGATAATGTACGTCCTGCTTTTTAGCCACATTCTTTGTGTATTTATGCCGTTGCATATTCTTGTGTTTGTGTGTCCTTGCGTGTACCTGTGTGCATCTATGCATGATTTCTATATGGCATGCACTCGAGGGAGTTTGTGCACTTAGTCCTGGTGTGTATGCATGTGTGTGAGTGTGAAGAGACCATGGAGGGCCATCCAACAGAGAGCACTGCATTTCGAAAGGTGCCAGAATGAGTTTGTCACAGAGAGCGTAAACTTGAGGAGAAAGGGGACTGCGGAGAGAGAGACTTTCCCCAGGCACCCAGAGTCTGTCAGACTGATTAAGTCACACGGCTGGAGTGAGAGTTGGGAAACTGAACCAGAGCATGCTAGGGGAGCATGGGATGTCAGCAAAGAAATAAAGAAATAAATAGCAACATGTAAGTATTAACATGACTGCATATCACGTGTGCGCTTGCTTATACCTGACCCCAGAGACTCATGCTGGGACACAGCGCACCAGCCTACATCCCATCATCCCACCCCGCAGCTTCCTCACCCTGCGGCGACATAAAGCAGGTCAGGGCCATCTTAAAGTTCACAAAATGCAACATGACAGGACAACTCTAACATATGCCTGTGTGACAGTGAAGCAAATAGATGACTGATGGCAGAGTGCTGTTTCTTAAGGAGGAGAGAGAGCAGACTGTAGAAGGAATACTGACTTTATGTTTGTCTCCCTTTTTGCTTTTAGTTTCTTCTCAGACACATGTAAGAAAAAGGCGGACACAAGGTGCAAGTATTAACTTAAGAATGTATGGCTCCATACTTATTTTTGAAACACGACACACACAAAACATCAGCCCACTTGCAGGCCTGGCCTGTCTGTTAGTGCTGCTGTATGTGGCAGAAATGCCAAGGACCTCCGAACCCTCTAGAAAGAATGGCAGACTACCATGCCACATGGCCCTGTCATCTACCAGACTAAAAGATGAACTCTTGTTCTTTGTTCGGGGGACCCTGGCTGCTCTGAGATGCCCTAGTTGCTCTCTATCTCTCTCTATCTGTTTCTCTCTGCCACGCTGAGGAGCACTGCAGAGTTGTTGGTATATAGCAGAAGGGCAGCATCATTAACAACACTGAAGGCTACCCACATAGAAAGTCTTTGGCATAAAGTGCAAATGAGACAAGAGACAGTGAATTGCTTCCAGTAATGCCCACAGTAAAGCCAGGTATGTGGTGGATACTGCTCACTAGCTAGAAATGTAAAAAAAAGGCTGGGATCTCAACTTTATCCTCCCACGACTGGCCACCCCCATATTGAAATTAACATCACTCGTCCTCTCCTCCACAGGCTCTACAGTCCCACTGCTATACCAAAGCACAATCTATAGCACCTCTAGCATTAATGCTAATTGCTAGGTATTCAAAGAGAGAAAAGGCCTCCCTGAATTAAGAGTCATTTAGCGAGAAACTGAGTTCAGCACAGCACCGTGATGCCTACAAGCTAATTTCTCTGCTATCTTCCATAGAACTCTGGAGTGTAGAGCCGTGCTCTCCACATTATAATGCAAATTCAAACCTGGGCTTAGCTTTGCGAGTAATTACTATGGCAGAACAAAACAGCACAGTTAATAGGCTCAAAGTATTCCATCAAACAAGAAACAAGAAAACTACCTTTGTGGGAAAATATGGCTTTTTGACTGTTCAGGGCCCAAAATCAATGTGCACAAAACAGCACTTTGGTCTTTGCTCAGATTTTAATTTGTCAGACAAGAACTTGATTCAGCTGTGTTTCTTTCAAAGGGAATTGAAACAAATAGATTTGTCTGTATTTAGGAGAACTGCAGGAAGTACTGTTTTTTTCCCTCCATCTCTGGTGCAAACAATGGGGGCAGTGTGCGTCTTTGATCAAGGGCATGTCTATGTTGATGACAATGAGAAATCTGCCGGCTGTCCCAAGAGTGTTGTAACCCTACCTTCAAAGTGCACTTGTTTTTTTCTTCCCAGCGCCCCTTTTTTCTGCAGCTTTCTTCACTGTGTTGACAATTTATTTCTATTTTTTATCAAGAGCAACAGATTGGCGTAGAGCTGAAACGTCTGATTTCGAAATTTGCTGGCATTTGGTCCAACGTACAACATAAAAAATAAAATAAAAACGCATAATTTAAACCCTTGCTAGTGGGTAAATCTTTCTAAAATAAAGTCAACACGGTGTCATTTTGAATATTTCACAGTGAGTGTATGTGCGTGTGTGTATTCTCTAGTCGCAATGTGATCCGTGTGAAAGGCCAGTTCATCTCGATCTATCCCCAGTTTTCTTAGGGCCATACACTGACACTTCATCGTACTCTCTGCCTGCGCTGCAGCAGCAAGACAGGCATAAAGAGCAATCCTCTATGACTGGAGCCGACCCCGGTGCCGTGGCTGGGTCAAGGTCTGGGCCAGTGGCACCAGCTGGGGTCCTCTGCCACTTGCAATACATACTTGAATAGCATCATACAAGTGCAGACAGCATGTATGGGTCATGGTGACAGGCAGTTGAAGACCACAGTGTTGGTTTCGCTGGGCTATCTGATCTACTTGTATTTCTTTAGACATCACCTTGATCTAACTGACGACGGTCTGATCGCTCTAATTAGGCAGATAATGTGTATCTGTGTACTTGTCTTACCATTGAGCCTCGTGTTTTTAACATATAGAGGTGTAATTAGAGACCTTTCCGATGCGCTGGCCTTAAATACGGCTTTAATTAAGACTCCTATTACGCTTGAAGAGCCTTCAAATTAGTAGCTTCTTGAATAGGTGGTTGACCCTCGGTGTTTGTCGTTGCAGATGCTGTTTATTGCATTCATCACACATTATGGTAAGAACCTGACAGGAAAAAAATCTAATAATCAAACACATGTAACTGTATCCATGGACATTAAAAATCCTATTTTGTTTAGAGGAGACTAACTGGCCTTTGGATCATATTGTGTGGTGACATTCATTAACACACAATATGATAGCGCCATGTGGATCGAACAATCTGAAGGTGACACCTGCAAAAGGCAATGTAGTTAATGAAATCAAAAGGATTCTTCCCCTGCTAGACATATCTGGACATATTTGATGGAAATTTGCCAAATGGATTATGTAATCCGAGCTCTGATGGACTGGTGACGTGTCCACGGTGAACCCCTCCTTTCAGCCAAAGTCAGCTGGGCCTCGACAGGATAAAGCGGGTTGAGATAATGGAGGGACGGATGGATGGATTATGTAATCTGTTATCTTGCTGTGTTGAACTTTTGGCTCAGGTTGAACAAAGGACACCAAAAACACAAGTCTTTCTGGTGGCTGTTGAGTTACAGTGTGTTGTTTTGGATGGAGATACAGGAGCCATACTATTTTTTGGCTGAGGCAAAGATGATGATATCACAGAGAGTATACCGAATATACAGTATGCTGTCTTGCTTCATGAGCCAAGTTACACTGATTTATATCCGAACAAGGAAACAAAAACAGTCTCAAATCACTTATGACCCTTAGTTACTCACATTTTTACATATTTATAATGAATTCACAGTTTTGTTGCTCGACAGTTTAACTTGGCATGCTAAAACGTGGTTTTAAAAACCTTTGACAGGCACTGCATTGTATATTTGCATGTACAGTCTCACTGTCAGCTGGTCAATAAAACAATAAAACACAACGGCGTAATGAAAAGAATATACCCACTGAGCCAGACACGGAGCCACAGAGCCAGCTCAGACTCTTTAATCCAGGCACCACTTTTTCTTTCGCTTCTTCTTGCAGAGTGCTCTGAACCTGCTGCGAAATTGAATTTTCCACCCCTGTGTGTATGTGAACCAGCCAAGCACTGCATTGTCAGAGTACTCAATTAGCTCCCAAGGCGGAAGCCAAAATGTTTTCCAACAGCAAATGTATTCTTCACAGGGCAAGCTCTCATTAGCATAATGCTTCTATTCCTATAGCACGAGGAGTTAGAATGCCTTCCCAAGGTTGAAAACAAAAACAGCCTGAAGCTTTAATATCAGCGTCACTCCATGCCATATTATATCTTACTTAGAGGTAGAGTAGCCTTCAGTGAAAAGAAATGTTAACCTCTGTTTAAAATGTCTCATTAGCATTAGTAAATACCCTTCCTGATGTGTGCAGCATCTCACGGAGACATTCTGTTTTTATCTGAATTCACATCATATAAAGAGGACTCCTTCGAGTGTCTTATAAGATAAATTTATATATACGACTAAACATATGTGGAAATGCTTTTGCGGTATTCTCTCATTGGAAAAGCTGAGTGTTCGGTTGTGTAATAAATCTGGAGACGAGATTAGAGCCTTGAAGACCTTATAATGCTATCAGAAAGTTGTAGATTCGAAGAAAATGACTCATGTTGTTTACTGAATGTGCTGACATTGAAACAGTTGGCTGAAGCATTAGAAATAATCTGCACTGACAAGTAGCTAAACAGTTCTCTGACAAAGTGACATTGAAGTCACACAACTATACAAACTTTTTTTCTTTTCCCAGCTGAATGGCTGAAAGGAGGTAATAAAGAAGAGAAAAAAACACGGAGACAAAAGCTAGTTTCAACAACACTGCAGACAGTCGGTAGCAATGGCAACTACTCTTACCGAGAACCCACGCATTCACTTTTGTTTGACTAAAGCGGCACTGTGGCAGAAACGCAGTGGATGTAGTGCAGACAGGGGTCAGGGGGTTGCAATCTTGCTTGCCGGTGCCCTGTAGTGCCCCCTCACTCTCATTACTGAGGTGCCACAGACTCCAAATTTAGAGCTCCTATGTTTGTCACCTGCCCTGGGCCTTGTATATCAGCCCCCAACACACATACATCCATGACAGCTCCCGTCACACAGACAAGGCATGGATATGGAATGAGATGTGGGGGGTTTGGTTAATGGTTTGTGGTAGTGGGATTCGCACTCACACCCCGCACTGGTGTAAATTATGCCAACAGGCTTTTTCACAGAGGGTCCTGTCACAAAAAATTGGGCAGAGATCAAAAGTGAGATGAAGTGTGACTCCGTTAAAGTGACTTCATAAAAATGGGACTGCAGGCAAAGCGAGGTATCATGCACAAAGGTGTTTCCGTGTGTGTGGGTTAGATGGTTATATCTTTCATTTTTAATTAAACCTTTCAGTGGTTTTCATGTCATTATTTATTTTCACACTAATAATAGAGCATCCAGTGGTTATGAAACAAAGTTGTATTTGTCATGCATATACTGTATGACGGCTGACAAAATTATCTCATGTACTCACCCATGAAACTTGTAAACAGAAAAGAAAAACATTGATAAAGGATTAAATTGATTTCATTTAGAGTGCTGTAGCTATTTAATTTGAAGCTGAAGCAATTACGGAGAAGAAAGGATGAAAATGAATGGAACGGGGCTGGTTTTCTGTTTCCTAAGTGGATGCAAGAACATACATTAACTTTGAGATGTTAACCATTAGGAGAGAAACAACAGAATGCATTACCATTCTATGGTGTCTGTACCCCTGAGGGCTGGAAAGTTGACTGGTTATGTAAGCACAGGTATAAGTGAGACTGTGTGTGTGTGCATGTCTTTGAAAGGGGGGCATTTGTTTCTGCTATAAAGCTTCTAAGTTAACCGTCCTGAGGCTTTTAATGGAGCACACAGATTAGTGCACCCTCTATAAGGCAGAGACAGCACCAGGATTAACCTTGTTTTAAATATGCCATGTGAGAAAGATTGGTTGACCTCGGCGTGACATAGGCTTTGGACATACCATCACACTTGATAGAAACTGGCTGTTAATGGACTCCGCAGTGCCAAGAAACACCCTGACGACATATGCTCATGTTTGAGATTAATATTGTTTGCCTTCCAGCACTCACTACTCGCTATAGCTTCAAATTAATTTCCCTCTTTGGCAAGTCGCTTTGGCCCCTGTCCCTTGGCAGACCCTCACTGAAGCAGAATGTCTTTTTCCTCAGAATGTCTATAATCTAATTTTGTGATCTTCACTTATCTCACCTGCCTCTGTAAGTAAGCCGGAGTCTTTTACAACCAGAAGTTAACAGCTTCTCTGTATCACACGTGAAGACTTTATTTTGAAAAGTTATGCATGCGGTTATAAACAAACAATATATCATTCTAATTGAATTGAGAAATCTGCAGATGTTTCATAATGCTGGTAAGAATGGTGATGTTTGAACCAAGGGTGGATTTCATCAGGACAGGGGAGAAACAGAGGAGGCAGAAGAGGTACCTTTAATCGTCTCCATTAACAGTCCATTGCCTGGGATTGGGGTGGTTGGATTCTCTGTTTGAGATGAGCTGCATTTCCTGAGAAAATGAAACAGGATGATGGAGATCAGTGACAATACCGGCTGGATAATCATGCCCAAATCACAGCCATCTGCTCTCAATCTCCACCCCGATCTACATGCACTACCGTCAATCCCTCCCCAACAAATCCCTAAATCCTGACAATCTGTAGCACTCAGCTTAGGACCTCTGTTAATCCACCTAGCAAGCCCACATTACTGGACAGGAAGGTACAAGATCCCCCCCCCCTCGGTCCCTTCGTCCATCTAGAAACCAAATTTGGCCCCTTTCATACCCGTTTTTACGCTCTCCGGCTCACTGATGTATTACTGCTTGATGGCCTCTGAAATCAAGCGGTTGTAAACTCGTTTTTTATGCGGTCAAATCTGCTCTGATGCATGAGCTGCAGGAAGCCGAAGTGAGCGCGGAGTTAGTTTTGTCTTCAGCATCTGTTTATCCAACAACAACTGGAACATTAATTTAAATAGCAGCAAGGCAGGGTGGGAATGCAACACGAGCGGACTCGCTGATTACGAGGAGATGCCTTGACAGCGAGTCTGATGTGGGTGGAATATGTTAGGTTTATGAAAAGATGTGGTTTTTGATTCAAATACATTTTGCCAGCAGAGGAAAAGTGGAAAGTGGATGCCCTGAAATACTACAACATAATCGACTTTATTTATTTTTTTAACCAGTAACAGTGCAAAGTACATCCAACAGTATTACACCAAAGAGCAAATGTGTTGCTCTCGCGCCACAGGAAACAAAGGGTCCCGGCCTCATGGCTACAGGGCAATTTCAGGGGCCTGAATTACCAATTGGCTAGCTGTTGAGTTTGATAGGATGAGGAACCCTGATAAATGAAATGTACCTTGACTTTTCCTGATGAATCCACTCGGCTGCAAACCTCAACTCCGGCACCTATTATTGCCTGGAATCCTTTCTGTTTGTGATTGGTGTGACCGCCTTAGAGGTCAGCGACCAATATTTACCCTGTTCCCAATACAGGAAAGAGCTCAATCAATGGACTCCAAACCCCTTAAATTAATATAGGAGAATGAAGCTTCCTGACACCTACACTGGCACATATTCTGATATATAAACAGTGCAGTACTTGTCAAATGAATCACTTGCTTTGTGTTTCTTGCCCATTCCGACAAGGGAAATTTGAATCTATGCAATATGATGCGAGTTTATGCCAACTGTTATGTTTTTTTTTTTCCTGTTGAAGCTTCTGCTGCTGTTTATTTTGTAAATCTGTGCTCGTGGAACAGTGGGCTGACTGCAGCGTTCTGTAGCTTTATCTTTCCTCCTGGGGCCATGTGAAGGTCTTTCTGGCTGTATACATGCCATGGCAGGAGAAGGATTTCCTCCACTTCTCTTAATATATCTCCCTTCAAAGGAGCATTGAGGAACAGGGCAAATGACCTCTTCCCACATCTTTTATGCTGTCACTTTCTGAATGGAAGGACTAATCATTGTTTCCCATGCCAAAAAACCAACTCGCTCTGCTTTGTCTCGAGGTTCTAGATAAACTGGCCATGTTTTTTTGGTTGGCTATGAATTTGCCAAATGCAGTTGGCTTGCCACAGATTAGAACAACTGATCACAGTTGAAGTAAATTGAACCTGATTAAAGAACTTGTTTTTCCTTTAATAACAGATAACATGAATACATTATAGGTGTTTGTTTTGTCATGATTATAAATGCCATCTATAAAAAAAGAGGGGAAAAAAACCCTTGTATAGTATGCAGCTTAATTTAATTTATTCCCATGTTTTTTTTTTTCTGCTCAACTTCAAATAAACACATCTAAGCTCGACTGTAAACCAGCAGAAGGTAGACCGGTTGTTGTCCTTGCTGCACAAAAGGACTGACCGTCTCATTGAAAGATCTTATAGTCTTTACATCTTGTTTTGAGACAGCGGCGTCTCAAAGAAAAAACTGGCAAGCAACCTCTGGTTTCCTTTCCAACAAAAGTACCCCGAGAGCTTTGAACTTAAGTAGGATTAGACTGCCGAATACAGTCGCATTTGTTTATTTAAGTCCTGTCTCTTGGTTCTGAATGGAAGCGTGCCTTCTCCTGCGTGAGTCAAGGAAAGAGCTTTAAGTCTTTTGTTGACTTGTTGAGAAAAATAAAGTCATTACTATTCGTTCTTCACCTGTCTCATTGCTAATGTAATAAAACGGAATGAATAATGTCAACAATTACGTACAAACAGTGTTGTGAGTTTTTCAAGTTTAATTGGTTTGATTGGTTAGTTACTAGCTAGTGACTGGATGTTTGCCTATTAACTACTATTAGGCCCTGTCACTGCTGAAGAAATCCTACGTTGGTCGATTATTACAGTAATTATTTCTTTAATAGAGAAGTTGATCTGATACATGAAGAGTTGCAAATTGTTCCACTAGTATTAGCATTTGTGAGTCTTACTTTAGAGTTGTTACCATAATGGTATAAGTAATGATTTACTACTTCTTGGGCAGTGGTGGCCTAGTGGTTTGTGAAGCGAACTGTAACCAGTGGGTCGCCGGTTCGAGTCCCCGGACTGGCAAGAGGTTGAGGTGGGAAAGTGAGAGCGACCGCTTATCCCAGTCACCACCACTGTGGGCCCTTGAGCAAGGCCATTAACCCCTGACTGCTCCCCGGGCGCTGCACCGCGGCAGCCCACTGCTCCTAGTATGTATAGTTAAGGTTAACTTTGAATAGGATGGGTCAAATGCAGGAGGATCAATAGAGGTTACATTATTATTATTATTATTAAAAGTACACAGACATCTCCGGGGATGTTAATGTAAACCTTAAAACAGTCTTTGCCTTATCTGTTACTTGTGCAACTGGGAATCTAAAATACCGCCATTTAACAAGAGCGTCCCATCTTTTTTGATTCCTTCAACCCTCTCTCCCTTTTAAAACATTTATTTTTTTTTGCTTCCGAGCTGTGAGTAACCTGAGATGACAGCCCAAGTTATGCTATCATTTGTCAGTTTGTCCCAGCGTGTTAACTCGGCTTTTGATCATCCGCTGTACATTTTTGAGTTAAAAATCTGTCATGAAGTGTACCCAAAAATACCATCTGCAACATCTGCTCGGTATGTAAACAAACAGCAGCTGCCAGCAACTGTGGCAGATTAGCCCCTGAAACACCCTAAAT
This sequence comes from Chromis chromis, assembly GCA_900302755.1. Taxonomy (NCBI): domain Eukaryota; kingdom Metazoa; phylum Chordata; class Actinopteri; family Pomacentridae; genus Chromis; species Chromis chromis. Next base: position 18,155 of record OMNN01031537.1, on the reverse strand, counting down.
GCAATGCAGCACGGCATCGGCTTTAAAGCTGCCTAACTATTTGAGGAAATGACCATGCATCTCGGAGAACATAAAAATCAGTAGGTTTAGTCTACTTTTCTAAATGATCTGAGCTTCAGTTATATGTGCTTATTTATCTTTATGCAACTGGAGGTTTTACAGTCCTCGACTCAGCACAAACTCTCTGGCAGCAGCTAAAGCTTGATGTCTACAGTCTGTTTTAGGAATTATCAGGATAAATACTTAGTTCCGCTCAGTAAATTGTCATGCTTGTAAAAAGGATATGGAACCAAAAAGCCTGGACTTAGAGTCTTTACTGTGTAGACACCAAATCTTCACTGTGAGTTGGGAGTACTTAGTGTAAGTTGCTATGGCAATAAGCGAAGCAGGCATGTTGTTGGGGGAATTCAATGTGGGGCTCAACTGGCTTTGTAGATGCAGAGATCATATCTTCATGCAAGATTGAGCCTTCCTCCTTTTAGCATGAGCTAGATTAGATAGATGCGGACGCGCAGCGCTCCCCATTTGATGATGCTCAGGGGATGTTGCATGAAACACATGGAAATAAAATGAGCTGACAGCGGAAATATCTGATTTGTGTTGATGCATCTGTGTAAATTAGGTCTTCCACTAACCCTGGTAAGTGCTATGGGCAGTTTAAGTAGACACCTTGTAGGCTCATGCACAAAACATTTCTTTGTTGTGTGTCAAAATGCAATTCTAACAAATGAACACGCTGAAATTAGCATGTTGTTGCATCGCAGGACCGTGGCGTGTATGTTGGATCGACCGCCAAGTGATTAAAAACAATGTTGTTTGCACAGGTTTGAATATTCATCTAAAATTGACAATGAAGAGAAAAATGGAGTGAAAATGTACCTGAGTTCAGTAAGTGAAGTAAAGTTGTGTTGCACCTTTTCAGTGGAAGATGGAATTCTTATTTGGACCTTTATTGAAATCATCATATTGGTCCTGGGGGATAAATTAGTTATACAGACACACTTTTTGTGACATGTTTTTGTTGCTATTAACAAATCATTGTTACTCATCCATGCATCCATCCATTATCTATACACCGCTTAATCCTCTGTAGGGTCGCAGGGGGGCTGGAGCCTGTCCTAGCCGACTCAGGGCGAAGACAGGGGACACCCTGGACAGGACGCCAGTCTTTCACAGGGCCACACATAGAGACAGACAACCAAGCACACTCTCATTCACACCTACGGACAATTTAGAAGAATCAATTAACCTCGACATGTTTTTGGACTGTGGGAGGAAGCCGGAGTACCCAGTGAAAACCCACGCTGCACAGGGAGAACATACAAACTCGACACAGAAAGATCCCAGGCATCCTAACCGGGACGTGAACCGGGGCTCTTCTAGCCATTGTTACGTGGATATTTTAATATTCTAATTTAACATTGATTTATTCCCTATTTGAAAACAAATCCAAATCCTAAAATAATAAACATTATCTATAGTCAAAGGATAACCAACTCCAAGTCCTGCTTACAACTGCAGCTCCGGCTGCATTTGATGTGATGTTTTCATCTAAATTAAAATCAGAAATGTTACATTTTCTCACCGTGTTCTTCGGGAGACAAGCTTGAGAATTTCTAATGCACGCTCAGACAGGAGAATACAGGAAAAACACTTGCTTAATAAATTGACTTCCCTATTTTCCTGCTCTGTGCAACATGCATTACAGGATTGTTACGGAGCCAAGGTGAGCATTTCAAGTAGTGGAACACCAACGACTGTTCTTCAGTGAAGATTATCTACAGCCGGCCCAAGAGCCATCCATTTAAGTGACTTTATCATTACCAGGCACCGAGTATGGATCCACACAGCGAAATGGAATAGCTGGGAAACTAATGGCACTTGACAGATACTGGTATGAGATAACATGCTTATCTTTGTATTATGTGAGAAGATGGCATTTTCCCAGATCACAATGTGTGCGGGTGAAATGTGGGGGTAGTTGTG
>OMNN01031537.1:0-16148 GCA_900302755.1 Chromis chromis | reverse complement strand
GCTTGGTGGGGGGAAGCGGGGGTTGTGCGGTAAGGAGAGGGATATAACGAAACGGAGCTATCCACTTTGTCACGTTTAAACCAGTAATTTGTAACAGCCGGTTAAATTCAACTTGAACAGGAAATCTAGCAAATTTATGAGGTTTTGCTTCAGAAAATTGCCAGAAATCATCAACATTACATTCTTCCACCTTAAAAAAAACGATGGCAGAGTTTCAGGAATACCAGATGCTGCATTGCCTTATATGATTATTATAATAATTAATTGCATATTGTAGTTGATTTTATATGAGAGTTGTCTGTTCCTAAAGCAATACGTTACTGTATGCCTTATTAATTCTGCCTCATGCAAAAGATGATTGATTTATTTTCCATTTCTGAAGCTCGGCTTCTTGTTTGACAAGCAGTAAAACTGACAGCAGGGTTGTGAGCCTCCCTGACGGTAGGCATACTGCTCTCTACGAGGTGGGTGGTTCCACCCCATGATTGCTAATTACAATTAGTTACGATTCAATTACACAAGGTCAGTGACTAAATCAATCTTTGACAGGCATGGCTCTTTGTCAGGCTATTGACTGAGGGGTGACACTCAACATGCACAAACCTGTTATTTTAATATTTCTTCTCAGCTTCTGAATCACCAGCAGGAAAAAAAAGCTCATACATCAGCTCTCATAAATAGAAGTAGGAAGACGACTGTAATATATATAGGCTTTCCTTTCAACATTACCTTGCGAAGTAACCGCTTTGTCATGAATGGTGGACCAGAAGAAAGGGGTGTGTCTTTTTTTTTCTTCTTTCTTTTTTTTCTCAAACAGATCTGAGACTTGACTGAGCAGCACCGGAGATTGCATTGCCTCCCCATTGGCTGTTTACAAAGCCTAAGTGATAAGAGAAATGACTTAGTAAATAACTAAGACATCCCTGTAAGCTCTCTTCCTCCGTGTGGGGGTGTTTGTGTGTTTGTGTGTGTGTGTGTTTGATACACTCATCTACTAAACTGTTCTCAATTAACTGGGTGATTGTTTTCACCAGATTGGCCCCAGTGATTAGAAAGTGCATCTCGAGCCCGAGTGTGTTTGTGTGTATGCGTGGTGTGGGTTTTTGAGAGTTTGAAGGTTGCTCTGATCAAGGTCATGCTGGAGGAGAGCCTCATTAGACGTGTATAAGATGATATGTAGCATATCCCTATCTTTCCCTCTGATCCGGTCGGTGTTGCCAAGTGAAAACTGTCATTAAGGGGGAAATCTGCTTGTTTTAATTCAATAAACTGTTTACTGAGGCATACTGATCTGACTTGGATATTGCTGATTATACACTAAAAAAGCTCATAAATCTTACATCGGTCTACGAGATGAGGTCATTTAAATGCATGGCAGGACACAGTGCTAAACATCCCTATAGAAAATGATTTCCGTGCTCCCAGTGTCGGCGATGCATTATGTAGTTTCCACCACAACGGCGACCACATGTTATCGGTTCTCTAATTTAAAGCCACCAGGACTGATAGCGGGTTTCCACAACACATTTTTTTAATTCAGCCTGACAGAGTGCCTTTACATCCTCTGCAGTAATTGGCATCCATTAGCGGTCTCCTTGCTATCATCGCAACGGTTTCCAATATTAGAACTCTTATGGCCATATGGTTGGAGTTTTGTGTGTCCCCGAATAGCATAGAAAAATCTCAGCCATTATTTTCCAGTTCCACCTCCTCTGTTTCTTTTTGCATTTAAAAAGCAGTGTAGCAATACAGGCCCCACGAAATCAAAGCTCACCTCACTTCTCCTTGCTGCACAGATTAATCTGAAGCACTCGGCATGAAATTAAGAATTGATTATTGTAAGACGATTCTGCTTGGTTAACTCGATTCAGTGGCGTTCGCTCATACGGACTGACACGTCATCCCGTCCCCCGGGCCCAGGCATTAATTCTTTTAAATCTGTGCAGGTGACCCCGCTGTTTAAAGATTTACACTGGTGAGACTTTTCTCCGAGTGTCCTTGCCAATAAGAGTCTCGGAGCTCACCAGTGACAGCCACAGTCCTTATTGCTTTAACAAATGACGAACAGAGACTCTCCTCTAAAATTATGGCTCTGGTTCCCGTTATGAACTCTTTGTTTATTTCTCTTAGTTTTGTTTAATTTGCTCCATGCATGGGCAGCACGAGGAAAATTAACAACTTGTTCGCCGAGATGCACTGCATTGTGGTGGCAGACAGCTAGTCAGTGACAGGTACGACAGCAATGTTCTCACAAGTAAAAATTTCAGGACAAAGCTATTGTATCTTTGATGAGTTGCGGTTCCTCCCTCACTGTTGTGGCTCGGGCTCAGAATTTTCTCGATAAAGCAGATGCCTCTGTAGTGATGAATGACTGCAATCAATGCAACCCTTTTTTTTTCTCCCTCTTCCCCCAAAGTACAGCTAAACTTTGCTCAACTAAAGTACATCCAGTGCAGACCAGATTGTGTCTCTCACTGGAACATCTCTGACACTGTAGCCTAAAAATTCCCTCATATAGAAAAATACTCTTCATGGATAACTCAGTCAGTGATGTGATATGTGTGTGCCTGTCTGCCTCCCTCACTTTATATGTCTATTGGAAACAGATCAGCTCACACCTTGGTCGTAATCCTTCACAACATGTGGTCCAGACAGGAGCTCAAATCTCGAGATAAGTCTTTGGGGGTTACGGACACACGCAGAGATCCAATCGGGGGAGCCTGACTGGTATGCCTCTGTCCCCGTTTCCTTCTCCGACATAGCCTTTCCTTAAATAGCCGTCTTTGAACTAATCTGAGAAAAATCCGTTCCGTAGATGATGATAATCAGGTTCTACTCTTTAATAAGGCAAAGCAGATAAATGCTGTCATGCTGACAACTATTTATAAGAGCCAAAGGGGGGAGAGGGTGCTGGGAAAGAAAAAAAACAAAAAAAACGTAGGCTGACATCTAACTTAGATTATTATTTTTACTTTTCTTAACTGTGCTCCGTTTTGGTTATGTGAATCTTTTATTAGACGGCCATAGTTTTCATCTTTTCTAGTTTGTGTTGTTTATTGTTTTTTTTTTATTTTGATCCGACGCTACGTAGAAACAAACTATTTCCATAGCAAAGAGTCATATGGGAGAGAGTATCACTGAGCGGAGGATTTTACCTCAAAGCACTCAAAGTTTGCCCCAGGTGCACTAACTTTGCACACTTCCAGCGCCTACATGCTGTCAACCCGATATCCAGCAGATATAAAAGAAATGAAGATTTTGGCACTTTAGGCTTTTCTTTCGTAACATAAGGCATTGCTCGCAGGGCCTGAGAGGGATTCAGTTTTCTTTTCTTACTTATATTTCTTTTCTTTTTTTTTCCTTTTCGTCTTTTTACGGTAAATAGTGGGTGTGGGTTAGGGGTCTCCCAGAGGAGTCACGGATAATCAATAGCAGCTACAAGTGCGGTAGCTCATGCTTTGTCTGCTCTTTGCTGCCTTCTACATCACATTGTGGAAATCTCTGGCGATATCACCTTTTTTTTATGTCAGTCCCCAGTCTGATTCGTGCTCTGTCCATCTACAGTATGTGTCTGCATCACCCCCTCTCTCACCCCCCCCTACTTTCCTCTGGCTCTTCAGCTCATATTGCTCCCCACATTCAAGTTCTGGTTTGCCTGTGGCCAAATGACCACCCTTTCACTATGCTCCCTGATACAATAATTCCACCCCATGCATCTGCCTGATATTTGTCAGCTCAAGGGCTATGAGGGGGCTCTGTCTGTCATTTAGCATGACAGCAGTGCATACTTATTTGCCATTCTATTTTGAGGCTTGATTGACGGCCCGACAGCCTTGACATTCTTGCAGGCGTTGTGGAGCCTGTTATTATGCATACATTAACATTCTGATAAACACATGGTCGGCCATTGAGGAAATAATTACATGCCATCACTCTACTGTCTTGTAAGAGTGCGCTTTGTTGCGTGTGTGTGTGCATGTGCGCGCAAACATCTGCGTGTTTCATCTCATAAATATGATCTCTGTTCCTCTCGTTCCTCCCCATCCATTAATGAGTTCAACAGCAGCACCTCTCATTTGGAAAAGCAGCGTTAAAGCTCGTCGTGTACCGCGGCTCTCAGAACCCACGCAAGGACTAATAGTTCTGTTGCATGCTGAACATACTTCCCCGGCAGGATTGGAGATTTTTTAACTACACAAATCTCTCCCTCCATTGTGTCTGATGCCCTTCGTGTCTTGAACAGAACGGCGGAGAAACAGCATGCAAGCATATTTGTGACATTTTATGTCGCTGGCAGTTTGGTTAAAAGGGGAAACTATATGCATTGAAGTTTGAATAGATTGCCTTTGGAGCAGCTGTGGTGAAACTGTGTCTGAATTCAGCCGGTGATGGGACTATGGAAAGTTTTCCAGTGACTGATAATACAGTGTTTTTATGGATTAAAGGTACCCTTGAAACACAATGTTTTCAAAAGAAATCCATTAGAACAAGAGCAGTAACCAGCAGTAAGGCACATAATATTATCTAGTCCATAAGATATACTATAGTATGCTATGGCGCCTTTGTCAAACCATCACTTTTCAAAATTCACGTTCATATTAAAGTTGACAGTTGACGCACAATGTTACCTTGCCCTGCCACAAAGGACCCAGTAGGCTAATTATAGTCTGGCAAGCAACATATTGACCAACTTCCCAGAGGCTCTCAGTCGCACCACCTAAATTGAATTCTGTTCACATCACAATGACACATAGTATCAATCAAGCCGCCTGTATTTCCCGACACCTCGGTTCTGATTGATGGGTCATGGCAGTGAAAGATCATCAGAGTGTCAGTGGGTTGTCCTGCCTAATCTACAGAACTGTGACATTAACTTATGAATACGAGAATATAAACAACTCATTTTATAGAAAGCAGAGAGGCAGTGCAGCTTTTTTTTTTTGTTGCAGTGCATTAGTCTTAAGACTGATATTATGTGTCATGGTTATTACAGCCTCCACCCCCCACCCTCTTGATCTGCAGCCCTGACACTTTGTGAAATATACATGTGTCAGCAAATGCAGTATTTGCAGCTAGCGGAGCCCTCCTAAAATACCTTTATAAAACCGTGAAGCAAACAATAAAAAAAGGCTAAGAGTTGCAAGTCTGGCAGAAGGTGTCAGATTGTGCTATAGTCAGCCAAGCTAATTTAGTGATAACTCTTGAATTTTTTTTTATGCACTTGCACCTGGACAGTGCATGTGTGTGTGAGAGGGTTTAGACATAGATACGTTTATATGTTAGTCGGCATAGGAGCTTGGAATTTGGCTACAGCTTGGAATCAGATGACCATTTAGATAAGAATTGAAATTCCTGTGAACACCCTTGAATCCTCACCCCTTTGTCATGCCGCTTGTGTTGAAGAGGAGAGCCCTCTGTAGGCCCCATAGGGAGGAAAACCCCCTTGGTAAAAGTGCAAATGGCAACATGAAGTATGTCAAGCTGACAAGTAAGACCCTCAGGTCCTGAGGGAGCCTTGTTGGTTAACTGCTGTCTACTAAGCCCTGTATTTGGAGCAGTTTGACTCCCAAGCTCCTTTTATCTTATGGGACCCCCATCGGTAAATCAAAGACTGCAAACACTATCTCCCCTTTGTACACTGAATAGAGCTCAAGCACTCGTGGGAGAAACAGAGCTTACGTGAAAGAATACCTAATGCCTGTGTGCCAACGGAGGCTGCCCAGCGCTAGAGCGGAAAGCGACTGGAAAAGTGAAAGCAATGTGATGTGATCGTCAGGCTCTTTTAACACATAGTCCTAGTGAGAGTGGGGCTTTCAATTATTCAACCTCTTTCTTTGCCCTTGAAGTGTACATTCGTCTCGTTTCATTCTCCGCGTGTTAACAAGCATTGTCTGGCCTGCTCTAGCAAGGATGTGTCTGTCACCACCATTACACTTCATTGCTTTTTTTTTTGGGATAGGTGGATAAAAGGCCAAAGCAGAGTGTTGTCGTCAGCTAAAAGCAGCCATGGTGACAAATAAATGGAACTGTTGTTTTTATAACATAGTCCTCCAAAACATAATAACAGACGCCTGAGTGTACAGACTCTTGAGGTTTGAGACAATGTCAATGTGTTGTGATAATGGATTTAGCGGGCAGAATGTGTGCACACATGTAAACCTCTGCTAATGCACACAAATCTGACAATTGGGTTTTGTAGACGTTTGTATTTTGAATTGGTTATGAACTGCTTCATTCTCAGAAAAGTGAATACATTTTTTATTAGGTGAAAAAACATACATATATTGCTGCAAAGGTTTTGTCGTTTCTGCCATATTGTAACTGATTTTGAATGCATAGCCGAGCAGTGTCAAAATGTAACTTAATAAATGTACTGCTTTCAGCCTGTCATTATTATACAGTATATACAACTTACAGTAACAGAAAGGTTCAGCGGAAATTTCAAGGTTTTAGATTGGACCATGTCATTTTACTCTGAAATTATTATTTCTCCTATGTGTTACCTTACACAGTGATGTGAATGGAATTCAGCCCCAAATGACAAAAGAATGACCATCAAAATTAAATAAAGCGAAAGCACAGTAGAGGTAGATAGAAAGAGATTACTCATCTACCCACTGAGACAGTACACAACCTAGCAGAGCCAGGTTGTGATGGAAACACCACAATGCAGTAGAACAAATTTTCACCTCATCAAATCAGATGAATTTTGCATGTAGCCTAATCTCAGGCTGTGTTTTCATCAACCCCTTCTCACTCCCAGGGCGTCAAAAAACCTGCATTTAATCAAAGCCGCCGGCGTCTGAGAGACATGGACAGGTCGTCCTTTGGCGTCAGTGCCAACTACGTCAATAGTCAGTGCACAAAGAGGTTCATACAGGGGTGGATCCTACCTGAGCTACTGGGCTTTGAATATTTGGACCACTGGTTTCTCACTTAGTTTATTTATCAATTTATTTTTGGTGACTTGAATGTTACTTTCAATTGTTGGGCTAAGTTGGCTGGTTAAGTTTAGACATCATAACTTGGTTAGGAAAAGATCATGATTTGGGTTGAAATCCACCCTTTCATAACGTTAGTCCGATTACAAGGCAAGCTTCTCGTCGGCTGAAAAGGAGCGACAGTGATGATACCAGCAGAGAACATTTGGCTATGGACTTAAACCGTCTTTTTCAGATGTTCACAGATGTTTGGGTCTATCGGACTATCCTGCACATTGAAAAATGAGCGTAAATAAGGGCACAGTACGTTCAAATGTGGTGCCAAAGTGGCAGAATTTGATTAGCTTGGATTGATCTCCACCTTGCTTTCGTATATTAATTATTACAATCTCTATCTAGTACCTCTGTCTATTATATTTTATCATGCACACATCAAATGCCCAAAAGCAGCTCATACGATGTTAACTACAGTTTAAATCACAGTATGGACCAGCTTATAGCTTTAAGCAAAGCTATTTCCTCCTGACCTGGATTTCAACATTGTCTCAAGACTGGGTCTTCAACATGTGCCAGCCAGCACAGCTTGAGTGCTTATATTTAGACAAGACTGCCGTCTGCCCCAAAATTACTCATGCTGTGACTCCCCTGGGATTCCTGTTAGCTCATCCACGGCTCCTTTCTTCAAAAAGGCAAAGGGGCTGTGACCTTTCCTTGCTGCCTGTGGTGTTTGTCCTTTGCATGGTGCCATACCTTGACCTTTTCAGTCCTTTTAGATTTCAGCAGGTAATCAATTAGCTGCTACTTAGATTATCACAGTCAAAGGTGAATAAGACTGCGGAGGTGCGCCTTTTGTGAAATATTGTTTTTCAATGATTTCTTTATTTCCCTATTCCCCTGAGCATGTGAGGTGAACTGAAGTATGAAGTGCGCATTTGGAACTTGCTTTTTTTGTATGGGAAGGAGGTACTGTGTTGTGATGGGATTTGTCCTTGAGGGCAGTAAATGTCTGTGTAGTGATCTTTAGTTTGTTCAGAGACAAACCTGGTTCTGTTTATCTATGCTAAGGGTTGAGAGAGTACAAGCAAAAAGGGTCCGGAAAAATGATGGACATTTCTCAATCTCTGCTGTGTTAATTAACCAAGTGCACTCTGGAAGTCAGATAATTCTGTGTGTCAAGCCTTATCTAATGAGGTCATTTTTTCCTACCTTTTGTATAAACATTCTAGATTTGGGATTTTTTTTAAAGCACTTGATTAGGTTGTTTTTTGTTTCTCTCCCTGACATTCTCTCTCTTAATGAGTCTGTGGTGTGTCTCAAAAGATTTCCGGGCGAAAAAACCCCTCAGCTTTTCTGCGAGGATTAAAACATGCCCTCTGATTGGGGAAGTGGACCTCCCTGGTGACCACAAAGCCTGTTTGATGGAGCATCGACCTTCAACCTGTAAAGGAGCCCAGCGCTCTGTTGGGACAATGAAACAGATGCTCAAGGCTGCCTCCTCTTGGGTGGGAAGGCGAGGTTGAGAATTTGCCAGTGTTTACAGGCACGTATGAACGCTACTTGGCGTGAATAACAGTGTGTGGAGGAGGAGGAAGCTCTGGGTGAGTCACAAAGATTCAGGTTTGGCAGGAGGTAAAACAAAGCACTGTTGGAATCGATGGTAGATGACGGGTAGGTGGAGACTTTAAGAAGGCACCTGCCTGTTGCTGTTTCAAATCACACCGATAAAATTTGTTGAGCTGAAACCTGTTGAGAGGTGTGACAACAGCGGGAGCGATGGGTAATGGCCTGGTTCATAGATCTGGGTTTTCTATCATGACCTTTTAGCAAGTGATGAATGGCATTGATTTGGAACTTGTGAAATGTGCAGGTTGACAAGGGTGGATAGTTTTAAATTTTGAAGCTGGTGAATTTTATTGTCATGGGTTCATTTATTTTATTTTGTTTTGGCGAGTTCACTATATTTATATATGTATTGCCATAGACTTACATGCCTTTCCAGTTCCCAGGAAATTCTTTGGGGACCTTCGGGAGCTTGGGTTTAGTGAGATTTCCTTAGAACTAACACTTTGGTTTAAATATCAGCAAAACTAACCACATATCCATCAGCCTCAACTGTATTTTATGTCTAAGACTAATTCCTGCACCTGTTTGTGTGCAAAAACTACAGAAGAGGTGAAGCATGGCCAAAAGAAGGATTGTTTAAATTGTGGTGTGGATCACTTTCTTTAAAACTGGACTTGGTGAAGGACCTCGTGGCAATCAATAACATAATAACGGCCAATAATGTAATAAGTTATTACGTTAATGGCCTAGCATTAAAAAAAATCCTTTGAACATGTAATAACTGCAGCCGATAATGTAATAATACATCAATAGGACTGCATTTATTGGAAATAAAAGATTTTTTTTGCAGTTTTTGTGCAGTTTGCTCATCAAAAATAGGTCTAGTGGATGGAATAGTGGTCATATTCATTCATCAAGGATACGTCCCATGTAGCTCTCACTCTCCTTAATTATGGTTCTAAGAGCCAATCTGAGAATTATTTGTTGTACCAAATCTTTATTTCGAATATTGCTTGTTTGCTTAGATATTTAAATCCAGTTTGAAGTGAGGACTGAATCGTTTCTCCTTGAGAAAAGTTTGAAAAAAGTTTTAATGAAACGTTTTTGACATAAAATGATGAATTTACATAACTGGTCTGGCTCTATAATGGCACTTAACTCCAGTATACAACATAGAACATGAACACTCATTTACAGATGTAAAAAAAAACAACTGAAGAGTATTATGTGTGTTATTGGCTCAAAAACTTTATTACATTATTGGCAAGTTATTAAGTTATTGGCTTTATTACTTTTAAAATGGCCAAAATGATTACATTATTGGTTGCTACAAGGTCCTTACATTACAATGTCTTTATTATATTGCTACGTCTTCACTGGACATCTGAATCTGGAGATTCTGGAAATTTTGCAACTGCATCACAAGCACAGGGGGCAGTACAGGCATTAGAGCAGGGTAGTTTAACACCCTTTACCCCCAGGTTCTTGCCAACATCATAGTCTGTCCATGCGATTAGAAGGAAGTCAAGATGCAATTAGCTTAGCAAAGCATAAAGATTAAAAGCAAAGGTGATAACCAAAACACCTTGGGATAAGTAATGAGCTTCAGAAGTACAGGTAGGTACTGTTGTGTTTTTCTATCCCACTGTCTCCAACCTCTAAGCTAAGCTAATTAACTATTGGACCCAGCTGCATTACATCAATCTTCTAATCCAACTCTCAAGAAAGTAGTTCCCAAAATGCTGAAAAACAGAATTATTGTATCGTAAAATATTTACGGATGGTATTCTTTTCCCCAAAACAGATTATCTTACAATTGTATTAACACGGGAGGCAGTGGTCTCGACACACCCTTACATGTGTGATAACATCATTTGCGTGCATATGATGAAGTGATGACGGCTCGTTTGCTTGTGTGTGATGCTGCCAAACAACACTTGTGAAGCAACACATGTGGGGGGAATAAGTGAATTTATGGGACCTGCCCACAGGACGTCTCACAGACATGATGCATCTTCTCTCAGCATGTGGCAGCTAAGCTTTGTCACAGTAATCAATGGAAGCTGCTGCACCACCTACAGAGACTAGACATCCCTGCTGCTAAGACACGCAGCCAAAGTGTGAACTTCTTATATCTCTGACGGAGAACCTTTAGGGGGTAGACTCCTTAAAATCCACATCTAAACAGAATAATGAAACAAATCTACCTTTGTTACATTAACTATATTTATTTGATCTGTGTCAGACAAAGTGCCTCCTGAGATCCCTCCCTTACCTTGGGGTCTCCTGCCAGTTAGAATTCCCTCCAAAACCTCTAAAGGAAGGCGCCCAGGAGGCATCTAATCAGACGTTGAACCAGCTTAACCGGCTCCTTTCAACAGGATGGAACTTTACTCTGAGCTCTCTCCAGATGTCTGAGCTGCTCACAGACCTCTAACCCTGAGCCCAGCTACTCTACAGTTCACCTCAGCTCCCTTCTTTATAACAGTCTGGTACAAACATTTATTGAGTTGAACGTGAAAAGACTTCTGCATTAGGTTGTGGATTTCCTACATATGAACATAGCTTCAACAGCAACAGGATCATTTTCGCATTTCATTCCAGAAACAACTGTTACAAAGCTGACAGTAGGTGCCTGTAAAAAAAATGGAAATCCGAAAGAGCCTGTGGCGTCTTTCAATCATTTACATTTTCCTCCAGCATTCATGCTATAATGCGAGTCTGAGATCAAAATACAGCAATTAAACAAAACTAGAGATTGGATTTAGCTTTCATTTTCATGCCACACCATAGAAACTGCTCAGAAACAGCTTGAAGAACACAAAAAATAGCCAAAGGTGCCAGTCCAGACCTACAAACTTCCAGTCCGATGGAGCATCTGGGGTCATGTGTTTATGATTCTATGGGTCAGAGATGTTCTGGCAGCTGTTATTTGGTGGTTTTATTGTTGTGGCTGGTCAGTGTAAAAGTTGCATGCCCCTATATAATAATAATAATAATAATAATAATAATAATAATAATAATAATAATAATAATACATTTTAATTCACAGTGGCTTTCTAAACCACGACCCATGACCCGGCCCCGGATAAGCGGAAGACAATGGATGGATGGATGGCTTTCTAAACACTCAAGGACACTTTACACAATAAAATTAATGAAAACAACAACCCAAAGTAACACAAAAATACAGGAGGATTTTGAAAGTGATTCTGAATTTGACCGGAAGCCAGTGGAGCTGTTGGAGGACAGGGATGGTGTGGTGAAAAGGAGGGGGTTCTGGTCATGATGCGGGCTGCAGAGTTCTGGACCAGTTGGAGCTTCGGGAGGGATTTAAGTATGATAAAGGTAGACTGAAAATCCAGGAACTCTTTCATTTTCATCTTTTGTTTGTGTTTGCTAGTGTTTTAAATAAAATTCTGCCGACCAGGGTTGAGAAAAAGGTTGTGAATACTGATAATTAACCTGGAGCAGAATGGGTTGTTGGTTTGGAAACAACGCTAAGTATTCAGTGGACGTCTGAAGATACTGAAGTTTCCTCTTCATCTGTTCTCCACCAAAAAGTCTAACTGAGATTTATAGTTACAGTTAATTCTGTTTAAACACTCCCTTTGTTTTTGTCTGACTCACTCCAGCTTCCCTGCTCTCCCTGCTGTCTCCGTCCAAGTGTGAAATTTACAGTGTTAATAGGACATTAGCGCACACACACACATGGATACACACACATTCGAGCTCACGCCAAAACACACAGACACACCAGAATACAAATAGTCAACACTGCATTTGAGATTTTGTTTTGTGTATATTCCAGAAGGAACTTCATTGAGACGATGTTCTCTGTGTTATGTTACGCTAATTAAACTCTGAATAGTTTTCTCATACGTGACTGTGTTGCTCGTAATCAGATGAACTTTGCTTTCTTGTTGTTTTATTATAAGGCTCGTGATACTGCTTTGTGTGTGAAATAATCAACACAACATAGTTAGTGTTAACTGCCTTAAAGACCTACAAATAATGTCTGTGAACACATTTTGTCAGCACAAGAGAGTCACAACATGGGTGTGTTCCAACTGATGAGGACTGGTCGCTCTTTTTAAGTGCAGTAATCACAGCTGAGTATTCATGAGTCAGAATGTCAACATATTAACCAGAGTCGTGCGTAGTGATGTTTCTCTGGTTTATTACCAGCTCAGACGTCAACAAAATGAAGCAACTCTTTGGATTCCAGGCAGTTTCTGGGCATTTTTGAGTCTCGTCACATTTTTATTCACTGCAATCTAATGTTCTGCACCTCGATGGAAACAGCACAAGCACTACTAGAAAGAGAGAACACAGAAATGTCTTCTGTGCCGAATAACAACGTAATAATGTTATAAATGAAACACCTGGAATCAACATGTACAAGTGGATACTGGTGGCCACAGGTGTTACCCATTATGGAAAACAACAGAGGCTCTAGATGTTATTAATATTTTATTATTTTACATTTTTTACAAACTCTACAGAGTTGATGTGCTGAGTGTTGTGAAAAATGCAAAGATATTTCACCATCATGAATGTATCTTCTAACAACTTGCTACATTGCACGCCTTTTTGAGTCATGCTGCATCTATTTTATTGATTAAGTATGTTTTATTTATTCATTTCATGTCTCTCTAATTTGCTTCCATACTTGCCTCCTCTTGTTTTGTTTTTTTTAATCATTTTTTTGTCACACAACTGTTGGCTGCAGCTGAGAAATGTCAGTTATTTTTACAGGATCTGCTGCAAAAGGTTTATTTTTGGGGAAAATGGTCCATGCAAAATAAAGTAATTTTGATGAACTATCACGATTTTAAGATTGTTTTTGGTTTGTTTTCCGTATGAAACTGCAGGTCGGACATAATTAGTTCAAGTCCAAACTTTAATATGCTGCTGATGATTGTTTCTGTTGTTTACAGTTGCTGGCTCTGAAAAAAATGGTCATTTTAGGAACTTTTTAAGAGATAATGTCTTTTAAACCTGCAGGTTTTGGGGCTCAGAGGGTAAACTTTAGTGTACTGACAAATGGCATGACCAAATACATTACAAAAACAAAAAATAAATAAAGCATCCTTTGCTTATTTTATTTTATTTACATTCACAATTTGTGGTGATTCAGTAATATTTTGGTGTTTGTGTTGTTTGCTTTTTATTCAAAAACCAGACAAGTTGAGACCTGCCTGAAGAAAACACTGTCTACAATTAGCAATACTGTGATTTAAATAGAATGCCCACACTGTATGCTTATTGCATGAAAGAGTATGTACTTTATAAGGGTAGATGTAGTATGTAATGTCAGTAAAAAGTATGTGATTTGGAATGCAGCCAGTGTTCATACGTGCAGAGGATTTTAGGTCAGAATGGTTTTCGTTCCATAGTGGAGTTTTGTGGACACTGCTTTTCTAACCAAAGTGACATGTACGGTACTTACTACCAATCCCACATGCAGAACGCCCATTTCATAGAAAGCATGCGATCAAATGTCCAAAAAATAGCACAACTTTCAGCTTCTACTTATTTATTTAGAAGCTATTGAGGCTGCAGACACAGCCTTAGTTCTTGGTGTAGAAATTGATCTACCTTTTGAGCCTCTTTTTTTCAGGGAGAAACATTTTAATCCTGGAAGAAAAGAGCCTACAGGCAAATTAAAGATCCCTCTAGACTTTAGTTCTTTCTCTTTCTATCAGAGATCCTGAAAAACATTCTGGAAGTGGAAAATAGTCCAACTCCTGACATTTAATTTTGGAGTAGGCAGGTCTGGTCCATACTGAAGGAAATACTCCAGTGTGACATGTTGTCCTTTCCATCTTATAAGAATTCTACACAGTCCCTGTTGCACAGAAAAAGAGCCAGTAAGCTTTACAGCAGGTTTAGAGCAGGACCTTTTGGTAAAGCAGATCCTTCCTGACACCCTCGACTGCAGCTCTCCTCCTACTCAGACGACAGCAAGACACCAAAATACAAAAAAAATACAAAAAGAGACGGGCGAGAAACAAACCTAGAGTAGACTAAAATGCCACTTTGCCGCCACAAAGCTTCACTGCGTCTCTCTTGAAAATTGATGGAGTGGAAAGAAGAACCCTGAAACCCTACGTGGAACCACTAACAGCCATGTATGTTTAGAGCTGGCATGTCTGATTGAAGATGTGTCTTTTACTGGCTCAGTAACAATGTCCTTTTTAACTTTCAGTGTCTAAACATGCATAGCCCAGTGTGGTGAAAGGTTCTGGTTGCCTTACATTTAAGGCAAGCTTATTTATGAGGAAAATAACCACCAACATAACCAACAAACTCCAGACATTCCTCAACCGCTGCCTCCAACTCCTGCTAGGTATATACTGGCCCAACACCATCACAAATACCAACTTGTGGGACCTCACTAAACAAGAAACAATAGAAAGCCAGACGAAAATGGAACTGGATAGGCCACACACTCAGAAGACCAAACACCTCAATAACAAAACATGCTCTAACCTGGAACCCGCAAGGCAAGAGGAAGCAAGGTAGACCTAGAACCACCTGGAGAAGAACCACAGAACAAGAGATGAAGGCGCAGGAGCTGTCCTGGCAACAACTGGCTCGGAGGGCACAAGACCGCAGAGGATGGAGGAGTTTCATCAATGGCCTTTGTTCCCAGGGAACTTAAAGGCCTAAGTAAGTAAGTAAGTAAGTTATTTATGAGCCATATAAAACCGAAATTATTCTCTGTCTCATCTTGACATCATTTGTTTGTTTGCATATTAAAGATGCACCTCATGCTCTGTGCTTTGGTGACTCAGGCTGTTACTCAGTGTCTTGCTGAAGGACACTTCAGCAGATTCAGGATGGCCTTAACACGCTGTTCTTCAGGGAATGTAAAAACATTTGCAGCCTTATTTTCAGGTCAATAACCTGTCTATACTCTTTCCACAACAGAAGAGATTTGCCTCACTGTTGCAAAGTGCTTTCAGACAAAAGGTGTAAAAATACAACAAGTTTTTATTTCCACTCATCACAAGTTGGACTAAACACATTTTCCATCCTCAACCTGCTTCTCATATATCCTCAGACCAAGATCAAAAAAGCTGATTCAGAAAGAAACATCTTAAAGTCAGGATTTTTGTACATGTCAGTGATTGCAAACTCCTCATCTGCAGGGCACAAGATGATGACACACTCTATTTAAGCTTGCAATGATGTAATCATTCACACCAAAGTATTCCGAGTCACGGTGGTCAAGTGACAGATAACACAGCAGTGCAATTTACACCAAACAGCCACAACATTATGACCACTGACGGGTGAAGTGAATAACATTGATCATATTGGTACTATGTGGTGTTCTGCTGGAAAACCTTGGATTTTAACATCCATGTTGATGAGACTTATGGAAAATGCACCCCACCACATGGCAACAACATCAACCAATCAGGAACATCTTGAGGAACATGACAATGGCCCAAGATGTTGATTTGACCTCCAAACTTCCTAGACCCCATTCTGATCAAGCATCAACAGGATGCAGTGGAACAAGTTGGATTGACAGAGGCCCCACTGCACAAGCCAGAGTACCCAAAGGATCCACTGCCCTGGTCCTGGTGCCAGACCCCATAGGACATCCTGAGAGCTCCTCTTGTCCATGCC
>OMNN01031533.1:0-16381 GCA_900302755.1 Chromis chromis | reverse complement strand
CGGGGAGGGGGACAGTGAGGGCAACGGGGTTCAGAACAATCAGAGAAAATGAAGGAAGATGAAATGAAAAGAGTGACGAGAATGAGATGTGTCTGATATTCTGGCGGAGGCGAGGGGGAGCTGCAGGGGAGCGCTGGAGTTCGTAGATTTGGTGGACAGCCGGGGGTCAAAGGGGCGACAAATGCGAGATGACTCACATGCTGGCTGGCCTTCTATCTGACACGTGATCCTTTAAAATGCACAACTCACTGTGAAGATATTCATGCCTGATTATAATAATGATAAACAACAGCTTGTGTGATTTTTTTTTTAAACACAGATTAAATTAAAAAGCTGATAATTTATTTTTTATTTTTTATTTTTTTAAATAAACCAAACATTCATCTGGTCACACCCCACAAAATTCATAGTCATTCATATTTTTTAGATTATTGCCGTCACTGATTAAGAAACAAGGGAGTTATTTTCTATATTTTAAAAATAACTACCCCTGATAAACCTCCCTTTATTTGCTCATCCTGCTAGACCTGAGATGAATCACTGTGACCCGGCTGAAGTTCACTAACCTGCTGTTCAGCCTGTCTGGGAAAACTGATTCAACCTGCACTGGAATATCTCAGCTTAAATGCTTTATATAGTTAGTCTGATGGGTAGCTTGTGAACTTTGCTTTTGGAATCAATAGATTTTATGTTAATCTATAATACCTTATCATCATAATATATTTGTTGATTATATTTTGCATTATTAACCAAACTTGTACAGTAAAAAGTACAATATTTGCCTCTGAATTGTTGTATGAAGAGGCAGAAAATTGAAATACTCCATTAAAGTACAAGTACCTCAAAGCTGTACCTTAGTATAGTGCTAAATGTACTTCCAATTCTCTTTTTGACCGTTTGATTTTATCCCAAAACGTGCACAGACATAATAGGCGGGTGCACACATATTGACACCTCCACACAGGAGAGAATTGAAATCACCTCCCTCCCTCGACTCCCACAAGTGCTGACAGCAGCACTAAAACCTATTGAACTCTGACCTGGTGTCAGGCCTGGTTACCATAGTTACAGCTAGAGCCCAGTGGGTAATAGGTTGTTTGTCAGGAGTCAGTGTACTTGACATTGGTGCTTGTGTGTGGGGGGGAAAGGTGGAATATAGTGGGGTTTGATGTGGCTGAAGGACATGTTGGAGGGGATGAAACACGAAGGGCAAGTGGAGGTTATGAGATGTGAAGCTTTCCAGACAACAAAGACCGCTCTGGCATACCAGAAGGGCTCAGGCGGTGTGTGTTTTCTCTCACCTATGAAGATAAGCAGGATCCCAACTGTGACCTGCAGACAGAGGGAGATGCTAATTAGGGTGATGGTGGGGGCGTAAAAGGAGAAGTTTGGCCCCTGATCCAGCACCGCCTTCAGCTGGGAGGCATTGGCCATCAGCAGAGCCACATCCAGCATGCTCTCAGCTGCGCTCTTCTTATTGGCGTAGTGGTTCATGTTCAGAGGAGCTGGGCTGCGGGGCTGAGCATCTGGATGGGTAGCCTGGGGAGGGAAGAGAGCAATTGGCACAGAGATGATGTTTATGAGCGGGAGATAATGCCTAAAAGAAGAATGCTGGAGAAATAAACAGAAAGGCGTGCTGTGTGCTGCGTTTTGTTCTCCCAACAGAGCAGCGAGGCAGCATGTTGATGAGACTAGCAGTAATTTTTGTGCTTCCTGTGCACTGATGGTAAGGATCTGGTTATCATTCTGACCTAATTAGCACAACAGGCAGCCATTACAGAAGAGTGACCTTTGAAAACAGAGCCATTAGGACAGCAAAGAGATACTGACAAACTGGTAACCGGCCCATTAAAACATGGTGAACATGAGCAAGTCAGCGTTTGCAGTTTGTGCCGACGGTTTCAAATGATCACATTCAGTCTGCACATTTTCTTGTTCTTTGCTCGTGTCGGATGTCAGTGAGCTCTGAGGATGTTGTACTGTTTCTGCGAGCCTGCGCTGCGCTCTCAGCGCCCTATTCCAGTATTTGTTGACTTTTCAAATCAGAGCAGTGATGACTGACTGCCTTGTGTCTATAAACACAGTGTAGAGTGATACAGTGACCCTTCAGTCATATCCTGCTTATATTTCAGCCTCTTGAAGTATGATTACAGAGTTAGCTGCAGAACTGGACTGATTAAAACCCAGAAGAAGTCTTTTTATGGCAGCATATTACTTTACTGAATATCAACATTTTATTTCTATTGAGCAGATAGCAAGTTGTGCCTAAATGCACAGTTAATATATTATATAACATTTGCCATATAGCAGCGACGTAGGAAAGAGGAGAGTAATTTATGTGCCATCCCAACTATGAGATCAGCAGGTGATAACAAAAACCATTCAAATAAACACACTTGGTTTTACTCTGAATTCTGTAACCTATTGATTCCTGTGTGGGCGATGATTATGCAACAAAGATTTCCTGGTTTTAGTCCATGCATCCCCTTCATCCCAGTGGACTCCGTACCGTATAGGAAAAAACACTATGTGCTGAGCCTGCAGGTGTTGGATAAACAGTTGTTGATAAATAAGAAATTGCTCTCATTTAAAATGATGAAAATACATCTTGATTTGTAGCACTGCTGCTGAATGACCATCCAGGAGGCCTGGGTAGCACCTGAGCACCATCGCTGAAGTTTCGAAGTGGTGTCAAGGCCGAAGCCTGAACAGTAACACTCTCTGCGAACATTAAAACAATCAGCAGTCTCTTCCTGAGCACCAAAACCTTCTCTTTTTCTCACAACACACCCCTGCAGCTGCAGAGATTAACCAAACCACAGAGCTGGTACAAACTTTTCCTCCTTGCTCCAGGGATAAAGGCAAAAAAAAAGAAAAGAAAAGAGAGGCTGCACCCTCTAATTTGCTGCTGGGTAGGCTACAGTTGAATTACAATGTCTTTAGGAGATTCGCAACCATCAGCTACTATAAGTCAAGATGATGTACGAGGGGAAGTACGAACTGTACCGAAGGTGTAGTTGGTGGTTTTGGAGAAGAGCTTGTACCCTGGTTAATTATTTTGATGATTTCTTTTTTGTCAGTCCTGTGATACTGTAACTACTGAACAAGCTATGTTTAATTCTCTTGATAAGCAATTGCTTCATAGGAACTGGATTAAACGTGTCACCGGCCAAGTTCTACATCTGGCAGAGCCCCTATCAGTTTAGATTTTATAATTTGGCACAGCTTCATGCCAACACTGCAGAGACATCCTGACAACATCCAGCAAACCTTCAAAAAAAAACAAAAAAAACAACACACATCTCCACGGACTTTCCCCAAAATCCTTTTCACTGCGAGCCATAATGCCCCATGGTACGACTTCATAACAAGGAATTAAACTGCTCCTCAAAACATGTTTCTCTGCATTCCACTGGAAAGCAGTGTGGTGTGTCCTTGTGACTGTGATTTGTTGCCAAACGCCACAAAATGGCACTCTGTCATGACGTGTCCGGGTCAGCCATTCTGCTCTCAAACACCAACACAAGACTTTCAAAGGCAGCCCTTTATCCCCGAGTCAACAGACCACAGTGAGATAATGCTTGTTGTGAGATCACAGGTGGTACACATGGAGTCACTATGTCTAGAAAATTAAATTGCCAGCAAATATACAGAAACTCCCCTTTTTACTGATAGTTTAGTATTGTTTATATCGTAGGAAAGTGCTAACATCGTCAGTCTCAGCTTCTTTTTTTATAGATTATTCCTGCTGTCTACTTATATCATGTGGCTGAGAATTTAGAGTAATAATCAATCACAGCAGAGGAGACATGTAGAACAAAAAGATTGTGAATATAGGCCATGGTATGTCATAGTGTAAGAACATGGTACACAAACAAAAACCCATATTACAGGATGCGTCTGATCCAGGTTTACATTTGAATAACACTTCAAACTAAAAAAAAAAAGGGAAGACAAAGCCCACATTTCCATATTTGTTCAAACTTTTGTTTCCCAGAGAAACAGAACACTTGTCAGTCACCCAGCCATTCCAGATCTATTGTTATCTAAAACGTAAGAAAGGTTCTCATTAAGTCAATCGCTCCGTATTGGTCCTGGGTTTCAGTGCTTATTTTGGATATGAATTATTCACACGGCATTTCTTGTCTGAATTAGACTCAGGGGACGCGCTGAAGGGAGAGAAAGTGAGGAGGGAGGGAAGACAGTGAGAGATAAAAAAAAATTTAAAAAAAGTTGTGTGAATCTGTATTAACTCTCCGTTATGTGTCACAGTGGAATAACAGATGGATTCATGTAATAATATTTAACATATCCAGCTTTCTGCAGGATCGGATCAGGTGACTAATATTACAGTGTGTGACTAAGGGCAAGGAAATAAGATATTCAGTAATTTGTTTATATGGGACCTTTAAGATTTTTTTTTCTGCATTGTGGAATAGAGAGGGCTGAAAAACAAATTAAAAACTGTTTCCTTACTTTCAGTTCTGTTGCACTCCTGAGAGAATAAAGTCATAAATAGCTGTTTTTATGCCCTAGCTAGTTGCAGTGCAATAGGCTGCCACAACTCTGGGAAGGCTGCAGTTTCTAAAAAAAAACTGAGACTGAACCCAAATCTTACACCTGTAAAAAAAAAAAAAGCACATTTTTCAATGTATGTCCAAAGGCCAACTCAAGTTTTGGCCGACTTCCAAGAAAAAGAAATGAACTCGTTCAACTTGCACACATAATCCTAAACTTTTCCCCTTTTTCCCACGTCGTCACACTAACTGATTACGGTAAGATAAATACCTGCATGTCAGTGACTGGGAGAGTATACCGCGACTATTTGCACTGTGCCGTTAAGCTCTGTATGTGACATGTACAAAGCTCTCTGCAGCAGCAATGCAAAACACTTAAGACATGGTGAGAGCCTGCATTCATTATTTACTTAATTGAACGTGCTGCAGTTCAGCAATATGAGGAAAAAACAAATCAACTCCATAACTGCATGGGTCTGTGTTTCCCTTCCTTTGTTTTTTTTTTCCCTCATACATAAGCACTTCTTCGCTTTCCATCCATCATGTCCTATCAGCAGCCTTCCTCTCTCACTCACCTCAAACTCTGGCCCTCCTCCAGATGAGGATCGACCCAACTGTAAATCTAATTTCCATGATTCTCTGTAGAGCTTTTAGTTTTACAGCCTTACACAGTGCAAAGCAAACATGTGAGTGTGGTCTATGGCACTTAGAGAAGACTTTTTCATTCCAGAGACAGCCGCGTTGAAAAAGCAACTGATTATCAGAATAAAAGATAAAAAAGGACAAGTATGTGGTAGTGCTGTACTCAGAATCTGTTTGGCTTTTGGCTTTCACTGTAACACAGACACAGATATCAAAAGCTTGTGGACAGTCCGCATAAAATCGTCACTCCACAAAACAACGATGGATTGATTCCATTCTTATTGATCTGCACTGGTGGGAGACACATAGTAAATGAGATCAATTGCTCATTTTATCGAGCGTGAGGATATTACATTTTGCATCTGCTGGCTGAGCTCTGACAGTCACAAGGAAGTATCCCCAGCTGCCAGGGCCTCTCTTCCTCCTCCCTTGTTCCTCAATCGCACAAGCACATCTATCTGAAATTAAATGGTGCTATTAAGACAGTGACTGTGGAGATGACAGAGTGAAGTCCATTTCCTTGCCCTGTAAAAAGGGATGCTGTGGCTGCATATAGCTCTGAACTACTGTATATGTAATTACTTGTCAAATGGCAATTTGAATTGCCTCATAAACCATAATAAACACTATAAGCTTTGCAGTTGTCTTGCAACAGTCTAGTTGTGGCATGAAGTAGCATGACATTATGTGAAAGTAAAACTTGGTGTGTGTATCGGTTTTATGTGTGCATTTAAGCCAGTGAAGTGGAAACAAAGGAGGGCATTCATTATTTATAAGGTCACTCAGGTGCCAACAATACTTCGCTCCTCAGCTGGACCAGACTGTCATCTGACCCAGCATGCCTGCAGCAGACATGAGGATCTTGGTTAAATTGTTTTCGTGTATTGACTTGTTCCTGTTTGGACATGCAATATGTCCTGTTTATTCTGCAAGTTTATAACGTTTTCCATTTTCATGTAGATCATGTGAAATATGAGAAAAGGTATAAAAGTTGCATGAAAGCAGGGATGGATATTTCATCAGCTTGCACTTAAAACGGCTAAAAAAAAAAACTCTTATAAAAGTTACCAAAAAAAATAACATTGTAAGCTTAACAACATTGATTGCATGTGTGCTGCATTGAATTTAGTCATTTACTTGTTCTCCATTCCTCTGTAAACTGTTTGTGAGAAAGTAAGAATGGGAAACTCTTTGGCAGAGCAACATTGCATCCAGAATATACTCCTGAGCTGTGCAAGACCAATCTGCTTACTGATTTAAAAAATTGGCCACATATACAGCCTAGTGTGACATAGTGCGGAAATGTACCTATTTCCTTAATGAAAAATGGTTTCAAATATCTTACCTCGGTCCCACTTCCCCTGTTGCTGCTGCTGTTCATCATTTTTCCATGCGTAGGCTGCTGCGCCTCAGCTGCAGGCTGCAGCTCTGAGAAAACTGAGCTGCAAGAGTGCTGTCGTACGGGATGAAAGGACGGGACCTGCAGGCATGTAGCCTAAAGACAGAGGAACAGATGCACGTGTCATTAGTGCAATCACACTATTGTTCTACTGCACATTTATTATGATGCTTTGCATTTTTTGTACATATTTTTTTCTGTTTACTACGCCTCCTAAACGCTTGTAGTAAGAAACATGGTTTCAAAGCTGAAATATCAAACCTGTTTAGGAGTAGAGTGCTATGAGTTTTGGTGCATATTTCTGCAATTGTAGATTTTATTTTTTATTTTTTATTTTGAATGGGGGTCTATATCTTGAAAACTATTCAAGCTACAACACTGTAACTTGGAAGACTGCTTTCCCATAGGCCAGTGCTTCACCTACTAGCTATAGCGCCACCATGTGTTGAGATATAACCAATCGATTATCCCAAAATGGTTTGGCTAATATCTCTGCAAATGCTTCTGGTGGCCACGCCCAGTTGCATCATAAAATCTTTTGTCATTTACAATTTTTTGTGTGCTGCGTTCCAAATTATCTTGTTACTTTAAGTACGTTAGGCACAGCTGCCCTTACAAAGTATGTACTGTTTCTTGCAGCATCATTTATCATAATATTGCAACTTTAACTTTGACAGTCTGTAGTTTGAAATGAGCTGTCATCTCTTGGTGGCTTAATCTTGTTTATACTCGTGCAATACACCGTAATGTATGCGATGTAACCAGGAAGAGGTCAGATTTTCCAGTATGCGGATGTATTACAACATCCTGGTATTTTTGGCATAGGCTACTGTATTTGATGTAGGCCTTTTGGCAGAGTATGGCAGTGTGAATACTGGAACACATCCATACTTTTTACTCCCTATTCAACATTTTCTATCCAACATTCACCAAAATTGGCACCTAGAATGTTTGGAGAAGCCCCAACATCGCCCATATATTTTACTTGGGATGTATCCTTGTGCCATGATTGACTGGCAAACTTTTGTGGGGGTAGTCAAATCGATTTAAACTGCTATAACTTTTGATTGATTAATCCAATTGATGCCAAATTTGGATCAAGTGTACAGCATGAGGCCCCGAAACGACTGTGAAGTTTCATTAAGTTTTGCCATTTGCCAAAATAATTGCAGAATATTTTTTTGCTCCTTTTATGTATCATAGGTTTGAAACACAATTCCATGTTAAAATCTATCAATAATGATGAGGCCAAATTTGCTGCCAAACAGGTTGCACCATTTTGGTTTTTCTGTTAAAGATATTTGTGACTGCCTTTTTTAAAGAGTGTAT
The DNA here is from genome assembly GCA_900302755.1 of Chromis chromis. Taxonomy (NCBI): domain Eukaryota; kingdom Metazoa; phylum Chordata; class Actinopteri; family Pomacentridae; genus Chromis; species Chromis chromis. The sequence goes on along the minus strand of OMNN01031533.1, from coordinate 8,494 downwards.
TTAATTTAATCCTATGTTTGCATGACCCCAAACGTTGCCCATATGTTTGATTTGACATCAGATACTATTTCATCCATGCTAGGCTAACATACTTGTGAGGGAGTTTCCACATAATTTCCACAATCCCTGCAACATCAATGAGACTTTGGTATCATTTGGCTCAAGTATACAGACAAAGGCCACAGATAAGAGTAGTTAATGAATGAAAATTTCCTAAATATAAATCAGTTAAGCATTTTTTGTAATGTTAAGAAACTCTAGTCAAATTAAATGTTAATTTTTTTACTTTTAAAGGTGGGGTCAAATTAAAAAGTGGTAGAGCTCCTGAAAGATGCATCCAATTTCAGTCACATTTGGACCCTCCATCTACAATCATTTGGCTTTCTGCAATCATCACATGCATTTTCTTCAGTATGCACATTCTCATTCTATTATATCATCACCACATTAGTGATAATTTCATTTTTTTCTTCTTTTGAGGGGATTCTCCTCCACAGCAGGCTGAGGTAGGAGCCCACGTGACTGCGATGTAAAGGGCGTGAGAGGAAATTTTCACAGATGACAAACGGGTTTTTTTTCGCGTGGAAAAATGCGGCCAGTTGCCATTTAACTTGCACTGATCAGTCTTTTGTTGTGTTATATGTGTGTGTGTCACTGTGCGTTGGACGGTGTAGCAGCAGGATGAGCAGGCTCTCCGTGGTGCCCCACAGCGCCGTGTGATTGGACGCTCCCTCCGGTCGTTACCAGGGGCGTGGAGCCAAGCGGACTGAATGGGAAACACATTTGTGTGCCTCGCCGGTGAACTAACCTAATGGGGGAGAGACGATGAAAAGCGAAAACAGCTGTCTGTGTAAGTTAATTACCGGGGGACACTGAAAATCTGCGTGTCTTGAAGCGACCCGTCCATCTACAGGCTCCGCATACAGCGGCCGCGGAGAGACTCGCATCGGGAGCTGCAGCCGAACAGAAGGGATGCGATGACTTCAAAAGGAGATAAATACAACATATTAGTCTTTTTTTCTCGTTAATATGGGGTCTACATTCAGCTAGTAAAGCCAGGGTCCCACCTGGGTGTTGTTCGCGGTCGTTGGGGAAGCTGCTGTGCGTGAAAATGGGGATAAAATGCAGATAGGGCGTTTTAAAGTCCACCTTTTGTCGTGGACAGTTGGCGCACGTTAGCGAGGTTTTCTCTCGCACTGGACCTGGCAGGTTGGACTCGCTAGCTTGAGTTTAGCCGAGCTTGTTTGGCCGTGTTTTCTTCGCTTTTTGACAGAGAGAGAGAGGCAAAAAAAAAAGGTAAGTCGTGTCCCGTTGTTGTTTAATTTAACAGTAAAGGGAGTGTTTAAAGACCACTCATGTGAACGCTGAGGGCAGGTTTAGCGCTAGCAAACGTTTTGCTAGTTGTGAATTGTCAAACTTAACTTCGTCGTCACAGCTAGCTTGCTGGTTTTTCGTCCACCTGGATGAAGATGGTTTCTGGTAACGCTATGTTTTAACTCATGGGCTTGTCCTTTTACCCCCATCCGCTAGCTTTAATTGACACCAACTAACTTAATCTCAGTCATTATTAGCACGCGTGAAGCTATGAGCTAGCCCCAGTGTTGCCGTATTTACCCTACAATGTTGGGTTTTGTTTCACTAACTGGCACTATTTCTTTTGCAGCTCTTATATATCGGATGAAATCTCGTCCATGTCTCCATCCCAGTGCTGATAAGGGCCTCTGCTGGCAAACTGCGTCACCGAGTGGGCGCTGCAGGTATTCATCTGTAAGTCTGCATGTTGGGAAGTCTAGCCATGGCACGAATGACCTGGAAGCCAAAGTGACTGAACTTCTAAATCACCATGGAGCCGGGGTCTAATTCAACCTCCGAGGCCCACCAGGAGCCCAAATATCCATCTGTGCCCAACTCTCCGTGTGAACTGGCCGTGAATATGTATGAGGCCACGGGTGATGGAAATGTCAATCATGTGGACTCAGTCGTGAGAGGTGGGAGTGACCCCAGCGCATACCCTTCCTGCAGTTATCAGAGGAGTGTGCATCAGAGATTCATCAGGAGAAATCTGTGGTTTTCAGACACAGATGAGCTGGCCTTTGAAGCACCCGAATGTGATAACAGGAGTAAGATCCTAAACATAAACCTGCGAACAATAGTGGACAGGACGCGGGGGACTAGTTGTGGGATACAGGAGGGTTCCAGCACTGAAAGTCAAGCTGGGCACAAAGACAGCGCGACAGAGAGCGCCAGTGCTGACGAGGACAAGGAGAAAGGTGGAGATGCGTTAAATGTTACATGCAGTGATGGTGGGAAAGCTGCCATCAAGGCAGCGAGTGAGGAGAACGAGGAGGAAGCAGAGATGAAGGCAGTCTCCACTTCTCCGGGAGGAAGGTTCCTCAAATTTGACATCGAGCTGGGGAGAGGGTCCTTCAAGACGGTCTACAAAGGCCTGGATACTGAGACCTGGGTGGAGGTGGCCTGGTGTGAGCTGCAGGTAAAGTAAAATACTGTCCATCTGGTCACATTCATCAGACCCCTATTTTTTTAAGGAGGCTTATTTTCATAATTTTAGCAGAACAGATGGGCATTGAAGCCACTGTCAAACCCTGAACGTTATCTTTTTAATCTGCAACTCTCTTCCCTTTTTACCTTCTCCAGTAAATACACACACACACACACATCAACGAAGCGATTGATATTAGTGGAGGAAAGCCTGACTCCCACAGGAAGCCCCGTATCTGTTTTCCTCTCTGTTCTCACACTTCATGATACTATAATGGAGACGTCTTCAGGGAACTGTCAGTCAGCTTGAGTCTCATGCAGGAGCCCGCTAAGTTGCAAATGGGTTCGACTACGTTTCAAACGGTTTACAGAGGAAAAATGATTGGCAAGAATTAGCTGCCGATGTGGAGATGCATACCACTGAGGTACAGTGATCGGCAGTTTTACAAAAGCACAAGGAGAGTCTATTTTCTTGCATCACACAGACACAAGAAAATCACAAGCTTAGACTGTGCAAAGGTATTAACTAATTATTTCCGTCCTTTGGAGACTGCAGCGGGGATTATCTCTCTCTCCTTCTCCCTCTCTCTCCCAGGAGGCTTAAGGGGGACTGTAGTAAGCATGACTGGCCCCCTCGAAGAAAGAAAACCTGTACTGTATTTTGTCATTTTTCCACCGTTTAGATAAACTTGTTATGGATTAATTTCCAACAGTTTACGTTCAACCAACCTTATTTTTTCTCTTGCAAGTTATATAATGACGCTGAGCACAGTCATTGGAGTGGACAGTGCAGGAGATGCCTGCGTTGTCTCACCCAGCAGTGTTGTCTTCATGTTATGAGTGGTGCTACTCCCTGCATCCCTCCCTCTGTGCAACAGGAGGTAGGCTGACAGGAAGCAGCTGAAGTGCGCTGTAGCCTGCTGGGAACCGTGTGGTGGTCAGTGGCCTCAATGAATACTTTGCCTAGGCCCTAGGGTATTGAAAACATGCTGCGTCAGTAACCCATGAGATGAAAGAATGCAGTGCTGGATGCACTGAAAAGAACTAAACCTGTTTTGTATGACTGTAGCATCACAAGACAGTGACCATCTCATCACTTGAAAGGAGATAACATGCCATTGGTGAGGAATGAGTAACGATAGGTACGGTGCCTTTACATGATGATGTCATGCAGACTGATAGCAGTGAGCAATCCTACGTCTCCATCAGCCTGACAGCAGGGAGCTTCAGTTGGGGTTCAGTCGATGACAGAATGTGGAACAGGAAGCAATTTACTCCGTTTTATTTTTCCCTAATGACACATTAAAACTCCCTCTAGTGGACAGTCAATAATAAATGTTAATCACGATACAAATTGTCATCTAGTTGTCTCTCTATCATACAGTATTGTAGCTTTGAGCTGAAAGCCTTCCATTAGAAACCGTTGACTAAAGAAAAACACTGGTCAGAGCTCTATATAATTTATCATTCACGCTGTGCTTCATCAGCTTACTGACTGGATCAGAACCATTCATTGAAACTCTGTGTGCCTGAGTCACTAGGGACCTTCTTCGGTTGACCAGAACTGCTGATGATTTAATGTTGCTTAATCCCTTTATTAATTTAAACTACCCAAGAAGTTTGACAAGTCATTACAGTTGTTCTGAGTTGGATCCAACAGAAAGTTTGGCATTTAATTAAATAATAATTTCCTAGATTAATCATTTTGGCTTTAAAATATTGTGTAAAAGGGGAAAAATGATTATTACATGATATTTACAGATTGCAGCTGCAATGATTTGTTAATTGACAGAAAATTAATTTGCAGCCGTTTTTATGAGCTGTTAATATTTTAAGTCCTTTTCAAACAAAAGTTCCTCCAAAATGGATAATTCAAGCATCTAAAATGTGAGAATTACTTACAGTAAAATGCTTCTCACATAGCCAGACCATTCTCTAGCACTGACACTTCTGGTTGCACCTCATTCTGCTATAGTGGGAGAATAAAAGCTCTGGCTTGTTTGTATTTCATTAAACTAATCATGGACGGTGCTAAGGCAAGGATGCAGCGACAGTGTCCCCTCCAAATAGTGGCAGGGGAATTGTTTTGGTGGAACATTTTAAAATGGCTAATTCACCAAAAAGAACAAGCAGGGAGACCTTATTGCACAATCCAAATCCTCAGCAAAACTTGAAAGTTTCAGTGTGGTTGGCTGTTATCCTGGAGCTACTTGCTGTTTCCCAAAGAGAAGGAGTTTTTTTTTTTTTTTATGGGGACAGAGTTTTTCTGTTTATTGGTAGAGAGACGGAGTGAAAGTGGGGAGACAGGAGAGTGACATGCAGCAAATGGTCTTGAGCCAGACTCGAACTCATGACCGCTGCTAAGGGACTGAGCCCATGTGGTATCGCCTTAACTTAAGGAGCCAAACGGCGGCCCAGAGAAGGAGGTTTTAAAAATCGGGTAACATGTAAATGGCGCAAGGGGAGGCGAAAACCATATGAAATGTCAATGGCAGGCTTATATCTGTATCTTTATCCAGTGAGTCAGACTGTAGTAAATTCATTTTCTGGATTTTGCACTGTTAACCAGATTAAACAAGATGTATAGCATGGAATTTTCATGGGCACTGTCCTGGTGTTTTAATAGACCAAAAAATGCATGGAGAAAATTATAAACAGATTAACTGGTAATGAAAATGAGGCCCTACCTGAGATGTCTTGGTTTGTCCAACCAACAGTCAAAAAGAAGTATTAACTTTAATGTAAGAGACCAAGAAAACAAGCAAATATTCACATTTGAGAGTCGTGAACCTGGGTGTTTTTGCTTGGAAAAAGTAACTAATATTTATGCTCTTGTCATTCTAGATATTCCAATCTACTTTGTTAAGTTACCATATTACACAAAGCGACAACTGGCCTGCCATTTGTGCCACTTTCAGATACAAGTTAGCGTATGATGCAGCTTGATCCAGTTCAAATCCATTCGTAATTATCAGCAAGTGTTACCATATGTATGTGAAGGTTCTCAGTCATCCACGTCATGGTTATCCTCGTAGTTTCAATCGTAGCTTCTGGACTTGCTTGAGTTTGTCGAAACACACACACCCAGCAGACAAAAGCTTCAATAGTGTTAATGGCTCCTGAAGAGTATAAAATCTGGAACTCCCAACCAGTAAGTTTAGAACTGATGAAGCCTCTTGGATGAGAGGTGAAACGTCTCGACAAACTCAAGCAAGTCCAGATGCTACGATTGAAACTACAAGGGTTACCATATGTACCCACCCTGTCTCAGTCATCCACATGTGCAACCTTTCTCTTTCCTATTCCCTCTATATTGCTCCCTTGCCAATTTTTTTATGTCTGTTATGACATTTAAATGTCAGTATCACTAAATTTACAGTAAGACCAAGTCACCAAACAAGGCAGTGTCCAACTTGGGTCGAGAAGAGGACACGAAAGAAGGTGACGTGGATTGACTAGGTGTGGCTATTAAATAACAAGCCACAATGTGCAAGTTCAAACCATGTGGTACACAGTGACCAATGAGCAAGCATAAACAACCCCTGAAAGTGTCAGTCTACTCGAATTAAATAAAACTGAAATAAATAAAATTGAATTATAGCATTAGTCCCATTAATTAATAATCGCCCAAATAGGATATTATTGGCAAGCTGTTATTGTGCGATTGTGTTAACTAAATGCTGCTTAAACCTGAGGGGTTGTAATAAGATTGGCCAGCTGACTGTAGTCTAGAGAATGAGATGCTTTATTCTTAAACAGAGAATTAGAATTAGTTGCTCCAGTGGGATTTATAAGCGTGCTTTATGTTGTCTGTCGAGCTGCTATCGGAGTAGAATGACCTGGTAGTATTTTAAGAGTCACTGTATAGACTGGGGATCTGAGCCAAGAACCCACTCTGCCCATAATCACACCACATCTTGTTGGTCACATTCAGCAGCATACTCATGTACAGGTATAAACATGCCTTAAGAGTGCTCTCAAAGTAGTTCAGATTTTAATCCAGTGTTATGCATGTTTACTCTTCAGTGTTGCGTGTGGATGACGCCAGCTTTGCCTTGCTCAACAAACTGTCATTTATAACAGGATAGGACGGATGAGGTTTATGTGGAAGATGGAGAGACATGAGATATGACTGTGATTTTCCACTGTTTTCACTCCTTCCCAAAGTCACATGGCTTTCTTGCCGAGAAATTTTAATCTGGTCTCGTGTTTATTTTTTGTCTCTCGTCCTCCCTCCTTTCTCTCACCCGCTGCCCCTTTCCTTCCATGCCCATCTCCCCCACATCTCTGTTTCTGTGCCAGGCTGCTGGCATAACACAGATGGCCCTGGCTCAGGCAAGGATGTTAATCTGAGAGAAGGATGCCTGTTGTGAGTTTTTCATTGTTGAGAAGAAACACTTCTTGTGTTTCGGTTTGCCTTGTCTTATTCCATTATTGCTCACTGGAATGTATTTTTTTTAAACTTTGGAAACTTTCTGTTTCTCTCAGTTGCGGCTCTGTGTATAGATTTTAGTCTTAGAGTTGAATGCTGTGCACACGCTTGCAGACAGTTTTTTCTGGCTTTTTGCAGATTCCTCTGTGGTATTTGGCAGTGAGCTTGTTGCTCTGTAGATTAAATCTGGTTCTCAGCTTGTGAATGCGAGGCAGGCAATGATACCATGGCAGTGATATGAGGCTGCCTGTCTGTGAGTTCTGTGTGTGTTTGCCTGAGATTTTGGTTTCCCTGAAACAAGCAAAACCAGCAGATGACCCCATGTGTTACTAGTCAGTGTCTTGATTCAAAACACTGGGTTTTTCGGTAATCATAGTTCAGATTGAGCTATTTTATGGGTGGGTAATTTGCTTTGGAGTGTAGCTTATGTTTTCTTAGGGGGGGGCTAACATGTAGGGCTAACAACAACTCCTCCTTGGCTGCTTAGATGGAAAAAAGGAAATCTGAAGAAAACAAATTTGGAGATGCCCAAGTGGGTCATTGGTTACACCCCATTTGGCATTGAGAGGCCCAGGGCAGCAAAGACAGCCAGACCCAGTGGCTGTAGCGAGCAGTGCCTTATCAGCGGCCCCATCTTCAGGCACGCCTGAGTTCCTGTGTCACTCAGCCAACTGAAGAGCCTGAGGGAAGAAGGACAAGCCTGTTAGAGCCACAGCAATGTGGCTTGTGGTATAGCCTCCACAAGCACGATAGAAAGAGGCTAGTTAATAAAATCTAGAGCCAACACATAGGAGTAGAGTTGCAAGATTATGGCCAAAAGGATAATCACTATATTATAAGATCATGATTATTTACCATAGTAATCCATTAATCTTAGGGACAAAATGTTTTTATTGCACTTTGCATCAAAATAAGACTCAAAATAAAATCCTTCTTTACCTAAATTCAGTGCATCTCTTAAAACATACATCAAATTTTACAAAAAGGCCTCACTAGCTTAATATCTGCTTATTTATAGACACTACAGTTTACCAATGTTCCCCAAACGCCTCACATGCAGGCTATGGTAGATGCTGTCTAGGAGGCTCTGAGAAGAAACACATCTTGCCTCCACAATCAGTTACTGCAGCACAGCAACTCAGACACATGGGTGACCAATTTATTTTTAGAAACGGTGAAATAAGGCTTCTAATGTCAGATTTGCCTAAGCTGATACTAGGTAATTTTATCTACATGGGCTATTTTCTGTGAGCAGAGTTTTCTATGAGTGGAGGATACATCTTAATCATTTAATTATGCGAAGTGGTTGTGATAAATATTCAAGTAATTGTGCAACCCCCTACATTGGAAACCGTTAACTGGCTATTATTAAATATCACTTTTTAGTATTATTCAGAAAGGAAGTTTTTTTTTAAAAGGTTGTCAGTGGCATGCCATTACTTGGACACAATTTTTAGGAAATATAGCGGAAAACTAATTTGAATGACAAGCTGAACACTACAAGAACTAACTTGAGAAATGCGTCTGCGTACTAGTATAGGTGGGAATTGTTCTGTGCCTCCT
>OMNN01031531.1:0-15348 GCA_900302755.1 Chromis chromis | reverse complement strand
GACACCGAGCCTCGCCCTCAGCAAGCCGCTCCGGCCCCCGCTGAGCACCCAGGAGCAGGAGGTAGGCCGCTTTTAACACGGGAATAAAACACGTTAACACACTTTTACAAGCTAGCAAACAACTCAGACAACATTTAGCTCCAAATTGAAATACGTTACTGTAAACCCACATTTACACCAGTTTGTAGTTCTCTACTTAGCTCAGCTCAAGGTAAAGCTGCGGTCATATCTAACTTATAACTTGTTTTTCCTGTTTACCTATCAAATTTAATATACTTTATTAAGAGTATGTTGTTGTACTTTAATATCTGTTCTGTGTAATTAAAAGGCCAACTACTGACAAAAGTTAAAATTCAGCAACAGCTATAAACTCTCACAATGCTCTGTATTGGGGTTAAGTTAAACTGAACCCTCACCAATGAACAAAGATAAACACCTTTAACCACTTCTACAAGCTAGCAAACAGCACAGAGATAATATCCACATTTAGACTACTTGATGGTTAGCTAGTTAGTTATACGGAGGTAAGTGTAAGCTAAGGCAGAGCTAGTCATTTTTATAAACATAATATATAAATATAAACTCTCAACATGATCTAAATTCGAGTTGTGTTTAACTTTACCCTCCTTCCAAATAAAAATTAAACATGTTAAACCGCTTTTACAAGCTTGCAAACAGCACAGGCATAATGTTATCTCCAAACAAAAAGGTTTTAATACTCAATATCCTCGTTTATACTAGCTGATAGTTAACTGCATCCTCCCTATCAAATAACAAATGCACTAAAGTAGAGAAACTGCAGGTGCACACTCAGTAAATTAGTTCATCTGTTGAAGTTGCCATTAATTATGACCAAACAATAATAATATGACTACCAAGTATTTGCACTGCCTGTTGTGTATGGGTATTTACACAGAGGTCAGAGGTTGGCTGAGCTGCTGAGTCCTGATTGGCTGACAGCTGTGTCTGGATCATGTGATGGATTTAAACATGGCTATAGCAGGTTTATCCTCTTATTTCTGAAGCCTGTCACAGTGAACACAACTGTCTGAACAGGCCAAAGACATGTGAAATTAGCATTTGTGTGTAAACTGTGCTCTTGTGATCTAGGTCATTAAACTGCAAAGGGGCCACAGACCTCCCGAGGCCCCAACAGACAAGTTCACTCCATATTATTTAGGTCTGTGTCATTGGAGGAGTTGCAGATTTGTCACCACATGGAAGTACAACATCAGCTTTGACAGGCTGTCCATCATCAGTCCTGTAGAGTGACCCTCTGTCACAATCTAGGTTTAAGATCTGAGTTGTTTTAGTTTGTATTGAGCTCACTTGTTGTAAAATATCTTTTTATCAGTTAATTAAAAGACCGAATACCTCAGACAAGGTAGTATCATTCCAACAAAGGAGTACTAGAAGGCTGCAACCAGCAAATATACACTTACCAGCCACTTTATTAGGTACACCTGTTCAATTGCTTGTTAACACAAACAGCTAATCAGCCAATCACATGGCTGCAACTCAATGCATTTAGGCATGTAGACGTGGTCAAGACAACTTGCTGAAGTTCAAATCGAGCATCAGAATGTGGAGGAGAGGGGATTTAAGGGACTTTGAATGTGGCGTGGTTGTTGGTCTGAGTATTTCAGAAACTGCTGATCTACTGGGATTTTCACCACAACCATGTCTAGGGTTTACAGAGAATGGTCTGAAAAAGAGAAAACATCCAGTGAGCAGCAGTTGTGTGGATGAATTTGGCGTAAACAACACGACTCGTTTCCACAAGCACACTTTGGAATACCGTAATTATGTCACGGTTTGTGCTATCGGAAAAAATCCAACGGATTCCTGGGGGGGTATGAATGAAATTACCGTAATGACACTATATTGGCTGTGGGTTTATAGAAACACAAAACAGACTGAAAAATTACGCAAATAGTTTGCTGTGAATCTGATATGGTAAGTATTATATATTTGCTGGTGTGGGTATTATAATGGTGTTTCCAGTTACAACTGTGAAACATTAGAATGTATACCGATTCATATATTTGACCACTGCAGTAAACACAAACCAGTCGACTGTATATCTACAGTTTATGTTTTCATGTCCTAAAGAAGTTGGTTGAACGAACAAATAGTTAAAAGACACACATTTAAAATTTGTTTTAAAATATTTTCTGTACATTTATTGCTTTTCCACAGCACAGAGGATGTTTAGTGGCTGGATAGCTACTTGACCTGAGAGGCTGAGGTATTTATGAATCTGTAAATATTATTTTACATCTACCTTCACTGTGACAGACAAATATAATTACATTTATATGGTATTAGAGATATAAAACATCTGTACAATGCTGCAATTTTAAATTCGCCCTTTTTCAAACAAATTAGCTAACAGTCATACAGATTAACCAAATTTTTTTTACACCTAAAAGTTCAAGCATTTAAAGATCCGATCTACTAGACACTGACCAAAATAACTGAATTTACTAAACAGTGATTGCTGTACTTTGGTCATGATATCAGGTCTGCACTAAAGTCACCCACTTGGTTTTACCAGAGTCCCAGATGGGTTCAAGTCAGTCTGAGTATAAAGTTTCATCCATTCAACACTTTGTTTTTAAAGGGTGTAATACAGTGGTTGTCAACTGGTGGGTCGTGACCCAAAAGTGGGTCGCGATGCCATTTTTAGAGGGTCGCAGAAGCATGCAATAATCCAAAATCTTCCCAAGCTGTATCAAAATGTGCTGAGACTACACCCAAATAAACCTTAATTTGTTAACAGGAACAGCAAACTTCAAAAATTTGGGTCGTGACCGTCATTAATAGGGACATAGTGGGTCCTGAGGCTGGACCAGTTGAGAACCACTGGTGTAAAAAACATCAGAGTCTTCCATTTTAACCTGTTATACTTCTCATTTTAAAGTTTCCAGAGGTCATCTCTCTGAACGTCGGGGGGACGTACTTCACCACTCGCCTGTCCACGCTGCGACGGTACGAAGACACCATGTTGGCCGCCATGTTCAGCGGGCGTCATTACATCCCACGTGATGCTGAGGGACGCTACTTCATCGATCGGGATGGAGCGTATTTTGGGTGAGTGTCGCTCTGCATAAGGTTCTTTTTAGACTATGGAGCTAGCTGAAACATCCAATTTCATCAATATATTTACTCAGAATCAAAAACTGTACCTGATTTCAATTTGGACACCCCTTCTTGTTGAGGTAGTTTCTTTGTGCAGGTATACACAACCCCCAGTGCTCCTGCAACACTTGTAACAAGTCCTTTTAAACATGTCAAGCACCATCTGTGAACAATCCCACAACTTTTTGATCACTCCTAGTTTTACATTAGTGGAAATGCAAAAGAATGCATCATCATTATTATCATGATTGCTATTTAAAATATGTACCGTAATATTTTCTCCTGAGTATGACAGAAACGCATAGAGGAGGGTTATGTGTGGGAGAAGGAAGTTTGTAAATGGCAGCATAATGAAGGACAAACTTTAGCTTCTGAAAAAGTTCACGTTCTGCCATCTGAAAGAGGTTTTCAAGCAGCTGAAGGCAGCTCATTATATTCTGACAGGTATCCATGAAGTAGGTATTCTGTGAAACAAATTGTTCTCTACACTCTGAACTGATTTACATATCTATTTCTGTTCTGCTGCTTTTTCTTATTTGTTGCTTAGGCTGCGATAGAATAAAAACTGGAGCCCGTGTCTCAACAATAACACAGTGACCTTTAGTTATATACTGTAGCTGTGTCATTCTGCATTATGGAGGACAGCAAAGTTATGAACAGAGACGACTCTAACGGACTGAAAAGGTGCAACCACTAATTAAAAATAATAAGTTGTGGGTTGTTGATATCACTAACGTCATCAGAGTTTGACAAAGTTTTCTTCAGATCTTTTTAAACGAGGAGGATAGTTTTATTTATTTAGTGCCATACAACAACCTAAATACTACCTAAATATAACAACACAAAAGGGTTAACATTAAACAGTACAGTAGTAAAACGTCAGTAATATATAGAAGAAAATAAATTATAAAACAGTTGACATTGCTTAGGAATTACATAAAGAACACAACACTTAGAGGTGGCAAGTCAAATTTACAGAATACATATTGTGTGACGTGAGAGTGACATTGTTCTTCTCTTTCTAGTTCTCTATTCTGTACTTCTGATATCCTACTTTTAGTGTTTCAGTCAAGAGATTGTCTCAAAAAGTGTGCCGGTATCACCGCTTTTTAAACAAAATGTGTCTCCCTCTTCAGCCACCTTCCAATGTGGCTCTTTGAGACGACTGTAAACACATTTGATTCCTACTGTGGTCTTGAGGACTAGTTCTCATAGACCCTGAACCAGCCCTAAGAGCCTCCTTCACTTCACTTTAATCGCCACACAACCAGCGCCAGTTGATTTGTTTTGAGTGTCTTATAGGGAAAAACCCCTCAGTGTGCAGTCTCAGCATCAGCAGCACGACAGACAAAACTTATTACACAATAAATAATAATCTCAGTATTCACAGACATTGACGAGCTGAATGTATTACAATACAAAATGTACGGGTAGAAATTAAGAAGCAGAGTTGTCAAGAACCTGTAGCACCTCCTTGAGTGCAGAGGTTGAAACAGATCAGACAGGTCAGGTATATGTAATCTGCTGATTATGGACTGCTAGCTGCTCTGTGAGCTACATGCTGTCATCCTGTCTGTTGGGTTTAGTGGGTTTAATATTACTACTGTTTGTGTGTTAGCATGCTAGCATAGGGTGATATAGCTGAGAAGTTTATCTCAATAAATAATTTCATTTCAGTTGATATTGAGAATTATTTTTAAATTTTTAATGACTTGTTTTTTATTAAAGACCAGGAGAAAAAGGTATTATTTAAATGTAACAGCCTATATTTATCAGAGTGCACAGGTTGTCATTTTGTGCGAGCGCGTGTACGTGCATGTGCGCGCGCACGCGTGTGTGTGTGTGTGTGTGTGTGTGTGCGCGAGCGCGCATGTGTGATGCATTCAAGTAAGGCTATCATACATTCTATCCAACTATTTTCTTATTGCTGTTGATGAAGTGTCTTATCGCTGATACATATCGCTAATGTTGTATTGCCCAGGCCTATGCTATCAATTAGAAGTAAACAGAATACAGCTGTGGTTGATGAGGAATTCATTAGTTTTATAGGTATGTAGGCATAAACCAAAGTATTTGACTGGCTAACTGTCGATTGGATGGTGAAGCAAACATTGAAGGATCAGTAGAGTTACAACTATTCATCCTGAGGGAAACAAAATTCAATTGTCCGAACCAAATTTTAGTTCTTAAGACATAAATATCAAAACCATAAATGTCACCCTCGTAGTGGTGCTTGATTAAAACATAAAGGGACCACCAAAGCCAGTGGGCTTCGTCCTCTGGGGATCATGAATGCCTGTACAAAAAGCTATTTTAGTCTGTGGACCAGCATTACCCCTGGAGACACGCCGGACACACATGGCTAAAAAGGAAAAGCAAATTACTTTAAATATGGATGCGAAAACAAGCAGAGTAGATGTATGACTTATGTAAGAAATGGGTTGGGCTGAGGTCATTTTGAGTCTGTGTGAGGGGGTGTAATTAAAGATTTAAAAACAAGGAGGCAGCAGGATGAGATGGAACATATGTAGCTGAATAAAATAATAAATAAGGTCAGAGGGTGCCGGCTCTCTGCAGGTGTGCAGACACTCAGGAGGCATTTTCATTTGGGATGTTTTTAGCCAACGCTGTGTTTTGGGGTCTATTGTGTTGTTGGAAAATAAATCTTCTTCCATGTTGGTGTTGTCTTGTGCAATGCAGCAAATTTTCCTACAGGAGTTGTCTGTGTTTCTTTTCTGCATTTATTTTATCCTCTTATGTTCACAAGCCCTCCAGGTTCTGCTGCAGAGAAACACAAGTAGAATCAAAATCAACTTCACTGGCCAACTATGCCGATATGTACAAGGATTTGGAGTCAGGTGCACTTAGTAAACTTGCAGTCAGTGCTGAGATGTACGATTAAAGTACAGACACAAAATTAAATAAAGATAGGCAGACATGAATATATAGCCAGTGTGTACAGGCAAAGACAAAAGAGCTACGAGGTTTGCATATCATTAATGTCACTAAAATTTTTATCATGATAAAACATTTTTATATCATGACATCAACAACATTTCTACATATTTATGTCAGGAGTTCATTCCAGCTGCAACATACCTGGATGAAAGTAAAATTATTGATACAGTCATGTAATAATTTCCTTTAGCTGTGGATGAGTTAGTTGCAAAAGTTTGCAACTAACATTAATCCACTGTGAAAACGCTGCTGCATCCGACTCAGCCACATACGCCATCGTCTAATAACTAAATTCATCATAATTCATGAGGCAGTAGTCTGATTTCATTCAGCTGTATGTGATTGATTGATCCCATTACATGTTTTTCAGTCATATCTGGTGGGATTATTGATGAAGTAAAGCCTTGTTTCCGCTACAGGATCTTTGGAGGAAATCAATAGGTGGTTTTCCACTGTGGGAACTCAGGGCGGGTGTGAATGTTTACAGGAGCGTCCCCCTAATCGACCATTTCAGCCTTTATATTTTCATTGTAGTGTAGGGTCCAACAGCTTTGACAACCACGTTAACTCTGAGTGTGCCAAAACAATGACAACTAGTAGTTACTAGACGTACCTCCAGTTCATGAACACATATAGAACTGGGTTTGTTATGTTTGCCTATATGGTGAATTTTGTTGATGGCATCATTAGAGAGGAGAAGACTGCTATCCCATGAGGACAGAGGACATGAAAAAATGGTTTTAGACGTCTTCTATGAGTTCAACCAATCAGCACTTCTTTCAGGGCTGCTTTGAAGTACTTACCTTGAAGAAAGCACTTTTTTCTCTTCAGAAAACAGTCCTGAAAGAGGTTCTACATCGCCGTTTCCTGTGGTAGGACCAAAGTTTGGGTCACCCTAAAACTGCCTACAAGTTCGTGCAGTCTAACAATGCTTAGTGCGTTTATATCGCAGAGATCAGGGTATAAATTAATTCCAGGCTTAACTCAGTGACCCCAGTTGCAAAGCCATAAATCAAAATCAATATCAACACATCTTTAGTCTCTTAGATGCTTACTGTTGTTGCAATGTTGCCTGTCCCTCACTTTATATATTGTCATTGTTTTGGTATAGTCTTCTGCATCACCACCACCTACTTGCCTGTTGTAGAGCAGTTTGTTTTATGCACAAATGGACAAAAGACATGTAAAAACATCTGTCACTGTTTTCATACATCAGCAGAGTAATTTGATCAGTCTTCGTGCTGGAAAATTAGATAATCAAACTTTTAGTTCCTTGTAAAAAAGTTTGTGGAGCTAAAGGTTGGGGTGGAAACGTAGCTTTAGTTTGATAATCACCACCTAGGTAAACTTATATCTAACATGGTCTGCATCCAGGTAAAGTTAGATATTGACCAGGTGGAAATCCACCAGTTGCTCTTCGGCATTGTGATAGTATTTAAAGCAGTATTTTCCCCTTTCTTGAGGGTGGAATTGCACTAGAAATGCTGTAGTGAATGTAAATGTTCTCTATCTCTATTTTTTCTTTATTTGTCTACAGTAAAAACTGATCATAAAATAATAACATGTTATCAGGATGATTCAGACTATTTATCAGAGCAGATGATGCTAACATATTGTTTTATGTCATATTAAACTGAATATGTTTAGTTTGATGGGGTATTAGTTAGTCAATTTTGATTATATTAGTTGTTCATAATAAAAGGAAGAGGAAAATGCATTTTTTAAACACCTGGCTGTTCCAGTTATTCAGTTGCAGGGTTTGTTTCCTGATAATCCTAGGTCTGGGATCTTTCTGTGTGGAGTTTGCATGTTCTCCCTGTGCAGCGTGGGTTCCCACCAGGTTCTCCGGCTTCCTCCCACAGTCCAAAAACATGCTAAGGTTAATTGATGATTCTAAATTGTCCGTAGGTGTGAATGAGAGTGTGCTTGGTTGTCTGTCTCTATGTGGAGCACTGTGATAGACTGGCATCCTGTCCAGGGTGTCCCCTGCCTTCGCCCTGAGTCGGCTGGGATAGGTTCCAGCCCCCCCGCGACTCTAGTGAGGATTAAGCGGTGTATAGATAATGATGGATGGATTTTTGCTCAGTAACTGTACCACTGGCCCTCTTACATCAGAGCAGACTTGTGGTATTCATCAGTCTAACTCTCATCACTCTGTTTTTATCCAAAGGGACATCCTGAACTTCCTCAGAGAAGGTGAACTTCCTCACCAGGACCGAGTGAGAGCGGTGCACAGAGAGGCTCAGTACTACGCCATCGGCCCGCTGCTGGACAGCCTGGAGGACATTCAGCCGCTCACAGGGGAGAAAGTTCGACAAGCCTTCCTCGATCTGCTGCCCTACTACAAAGGTAACAGCCTCCACAACTGGAACCAGCACAGTACAAACAGAAATCATACTACTGACTGCAAAGGCACTGCTGGGATTATTACTCACTACAGTGATGTGGCAATTAAGTTTCCAGATGTGAACTAAACGCAGTGCAACATTACATGTAGTTGTACCACATTGTTTGGCTGGAAAGCCTTCTGAACCAAATAATTAGCCTAATACGTCCAGTGTGGTCCAGCTTTTTTGCATCTTCATATGGAAGCGTCACCTGGCAGTTTGCTAAACCATGCTGTTCACATTAACTCGGCTCACACAGTGAGATCTGAGAGCTGGATGAGCTGCCAATGTCATTTAGATGAAAGTGTGTTGGCGGTGTTCGATAGAATTTCATGAAATATTAGACAGCGTTTTGTAGCCAAAAGTAAAAATAACTCAAAAATGTAATTTAGGCAACGATGTAAAGAGAACAAACTCTAGTAGAAACTGCTTGATGTGTCCCGTGTAAGTGTAAAGTTCCTTTAATGAAAGAGAACGGTTTATATAAATTATATAAAATAAGGTTTTGATTCAGAATACATACAAAAGATGAAACTGTAGAGGAGAAGCAATGTTTGCAGGAAAGGAGCTGCAGGGTGACAGCTGTACAGAACATGGTACAGAGTGTACTTTGTTTTATTTAAAGATGAAAGAAACATCTAGATCAGACTCTTTGTTCTGATTTCACCATGAATAATTAAGTCAAGATTTGATGCACATACATCAAACACATGCTGTTATGAACAGCCAAGAAACAACAACAAAAATAATAAAAGTGACTGAAGCTCTGTACAGACCTGCATTTTAATAAGAGTAAAGTCGATACTGAACAATAGCCTAGAATAATATGAACAGAAGGTGAGTTCATACAAAATGGTTGTTAAAAGTAGAAGATAAACAATGACTTTGAAGATTACATCTGAAAAGACAGAAAAGAAAAGGACGTGAAATTTTTCCAGAGTTCAGGAGCAGCAGTGGAGAACGCTCTATTACCAGGTAAGTTCACTGCACGAACAAGTGTGTAAATATTTACAACTGTGTTATTAACTCTGACTGTTCTCATTGCAGACAATCTGGAGCGCATTGTGGAGATTGCCAAACTGAGGGCGATGCAGAAAAAGGCCCGATTTGCAAAGCTAAAGATCTGTGTCTACAAGGAGGAGATGCCCATAACGCCGTACGAGCGTCCTCTTTTTAACTCTCTGCGCTTCGAGCGCTCGGACAGCGAGGCCAAACTCTTTGAGCATCACTGCGAGGTGGACGTTTCCTTCGGGCCGTGGGAGGCGGTGGCAGACGTGTACGACCTGCTGCACTGCATCGTCAGCGACCTGGCCGAGCGCGGTATCACTGCCGAGCAGCAGTGCATCGGTGTCTGCGACAAGCACCTCATCAACCATTACTACTGCAAGAGGCCCATCTACGAGTTTAAGATCACATGGTGGTGAAGCTCCAAGGAGACGGTCACAGCAGATGGGACCAAAAAGCAAACGGAGGGATGTTTCACTTTTACTATAACTCGGCCGATATTGGTTTTTGTATTGACGTTGCCAATATTTTGTGCTGATGTCTTAAATGTGACCCTTTAAATCATGCTGTAAGTATTTTCTGTTTCTCCCAAATACTTTTGTTTTCTTTCCCGTTAAAGTGACATAACCTCTGAAGGAAACAATTTAAACACTTTACAGTGAATCCAGGGTAATAAAAACACTGCTACTACTTTAAAGAGTAGCCGTACACTCCTGAACATCCTGTTTCTCCTGACCTCCGCAGGTTTAACTCCTCACCCTGATGCATTGATGTACAGGTGTACTCAGGTACCTCATGACATCACTGTTAGGTGTAGTTAGAGGTCAACTTACTGCGCCCCTTTGTCATGAAGAAGAGGTGGAGCTTTCAGTTGGAGAGGTCAGTCAAACTCTGCTGTTCAGCCTGCCAGTGAGTTATTTTACATGTCCATTGACCTTTAAATGAGGACTTTGAGGACACTTAATTTATTTACCTTTAATTTAAGTCCAAACATTTCAGCTGTATTTTTCAGTCTCCACAGGAAGCATTCAGCCACAGTACTGTTTATAGAAGTAATAGAGCTCAATACACATAGTTATGCATGGAAATGCTAAAAAAAAAAATGCATCAAGTGTCAGCTTTGCACATAAAGCACAAGTGAAAGGCAGCTTCTTTGGCTGGTTTGATTAAAACTGAAGCACTTCTGTCAGGCGCACATTAAACTCACAATTAAAAATGTGAGAGACGGTGGTGCAGATGGCCTGTTTGGTATCTGACCAACTTCACTTTTAATCAATACAGCTGTCTAAACTGGCTGCTTAAAATGAGACTGTTTAACTTGCACAACAGCAGCTACTGTGGCCAAAAATAGTAAGTAGCTGTAAAAATGGACTGTGTAAGGTTAGTTACACTTTTGTATCTATGTTGTTTAGCGAAGATTAGCCACCATAAGCTACCAAAGCAGCTAAACTGTTCTACTTATGCACCCAGCTTTCATTTAGAAGAGACAAACTATACTTTCTCCTGTTTCAGAAGTTATAAAGTCCAGTTTTAAGGCTGTAATTTCAAACCAAAGTGTGTTTTTAGGCTTGAAATCTATTTTGTTTCAGCTTTGGCATGTAACTATGGTCATTTTTTGTCTGATTCCAGAGCACTGCTGTGGCTGAATGCAGTGATGAGGGACTGAAGCTGCAGCCGAGTGTTAGATTATACATCTGAATGTAAAAGTTGTGCAAAAAATCTAAAGCAAAGTGGGTGACTTGACTGTATGTCTACTTTAAAAGCCATTTCAGCCCATTTTCCTTTACATCCTAAATATATTATTATTATTATTTATTACATCCATTCACATCTGATCTGACTGTAACTTTGCCCTGATGTGGTTTGATGCGTGATTGGATTCATGTTCCACCACATTTCCAGAACTTCATTTGAAGAACTGACCTTGTAGTACATATTGAATATTGTATAAGTAAGTAAACTGAAGTAAAATCTGTATATTTTAGGACTAAGTTTTGTTTCAGAAGTAACTGTGAGAGTATATTTTCATTATGCAGCCTTGTAAGGAGTGTGTTTTTAAAGATTTAAGGAGAGCAAAGAGAGAGTATCTCCAGGTAGCTCAGCTGTGGGGGATTGAAGGAAGCTGGATTTGTTGCACACTAATGAATATTTGCAGTTGTCTTTACAGTCGTCTGATGAAAACATGACATTTTTTATCGTCACTTTGAGAGATCTTAAATCTAAAGTCATTATTTTTCCACCTCTTTCAACATTACTACTCCTACTGTACTTGATAAAGTCTGAGCACCGTGTGATTGCAGCAAAGATATTTTATTTGTCCAGGGAACGTATCAGGTGTGCACCTCAGTGGTCATCGACTTAAGAATCACGTTGTTTATCTTCACTAAGAAGCCATCATGCTTATTTTGTTGATGTTCTTTTACCAGATGATGCAAAAGAGATGCTTCCGCCTTCCTCCGGAGCACTCTTGATTATTTACAATGTTATGTTTGCGTTGTTTATAAAGTTTTTATATCGTTATTTATCTGTTTGTGTTAGCTTCTAGGAAGCTCTAGTTCTATAGTCATCTTCAGTTTGTTTGTAGTGACAAAGCAACGTGTCATTTTTATTATTTATGGTAAAATTAAAACTGTTGAAAGCACCCACAGTGTGTTGACCTTTTATTCATGAAGTCACTATTGTTATTGTATTGATGAAAGAGTCAATGAAACTGTAGTGATTCTTAAAGAGGAGCTCTAACAGGTTTTTACATTCAAATCTGCAGAAGGGCTGATTATCTATGTTACTGTGATTTCTCTAACTTATTGTGATAGAAATTTTTAAAACTTAAGTTCAACAAATATTGGACTAAATTTTTAAAAACTTGAATTCAATATTTATGGTGTGGTAGATTTAAGAAGTGGTGGAGCATTAACATGTGACACCATTAAAATATGACCTGCTCTATATTGTAAAGAAAGGTTGAAACCCTAAAGATATGAATTGCTTCAAACATGTATTAATGACATTTTTAAATGTCACAGAAGATAACAGAATTATCACAAAAGCTGTGACTGTGTTAGGTTAAAGAAATAAAATAATAAAAACTAAAATAATTCCAAGAAGGAAGTAATTGTACTTTTCTGTAAACGATCTCTGATATTGAAAAAGCTTGGTTATCTAAGTAATGCATGTTCTGCATTCAAGTTAAATAAAATCCTGATAAAAAATAAGCCCTCAGCCAGACAAGCTGCAATATATACATCCTAAATTGCAGCCTTTGCTGTTTCCTAATTGCATTGTTTCAAATTGACATAACTTGATTAATTGTTCAGCCCTGCTCTGCAGCATGTGTAGTTGCTCAATAAATATAATCTGAAAATGAGTTTATTTGAAGATCGCAAGTTTGAAAATGACTAAATCTGAAGGTGTGGAGTTAAAAAGGAGTGGGTTTCTCTGCAGCTCCTCATCTGTGCTTCAGGTTATTGACCTGAGGCTGCAGCAGCTACAGAGCATGGTTCGCATTCATAGAATGGCTTTTAACCTCAGATTGGTTCTACAGGAACATTACTGGTCGGTGTCAGAGATCCGGGTCGGTGTGGTCCGTGTTTGCTTAAACTGTAGGAGAGCTGGAGTGTGACTGACTGGTTTTTCAACACTTTTCCAGACAGCTTTTTTCTTCTTAGTGTCGACCACTGACACATTCAGGGAGAAACAGTTTAAGTGGGCAAAGTAACCCTCAGTTGGAGGAGACAGAACCCTGGAGTGAAAGATGTTCAGTCTGACATGAAAACGTGTTTAAAATGTTGTGTAGGCAACAAATCGTGCTGAAAACAAGATGGTTTTGAGGATCTACTTCCTCATGCCTGTCGAAACCTCAAAAAATATCATGAAACTGCTTTGTCCGCATCATTCACTGTCACATAATGTAAACGGTAAAATATCTGCACTTCTTTAGCAGCTTTCAACCTCAGCTAGAGTCTACAAAGTGCTTTACAATGTGTGTTACTTTCACCCATTCACAAAAAGCAATGTTGGCAGAGCTGCTAACTGGCTAAGACTTGGAGTTCAGTGCTTTGCCCGAGGACACTTTAACACACGGAGGTGCCTGGGATTAAACAGCCAACCTTGCAAATAGAGGACAACCCACTTTATCACCTTCTTTTTTATACTCAATAAGCCTTTATTACTTTATTATTATGTAGTTATTATTAATTTAATTTAAAACTCATTTGTATCAAAATAAAAATCAACATTCGTATATGGTAGCATTTTTGTAGTAAAGTGCAAAACTCCATGTCACCTGAAACAGATATTTTGAGAATAATCTATGTGCATAGGAACGTTTGTCATTTTTTAAACAATGCATTAACTGCATTTATTTTTCTAACATCAAGCAAGTATCCACACTTCACACACATCCTCTGTCTTTGTCTTTAACTCCAGCATGAAACATTAAAAGACTTCTTCATGTGGATTGTTGCTGGCCGGTTGTATTTACATTTCAGATCGATTTATCGGTTTCATTGTGGGAAATGTAGGCGCCTTAAACCACTGGATGCCACTTGAGTCATAAAAGACTCACCACTGTGAGTTATGTGAAGAGGTCAGAGGTCACCACTGACGCATCGCTGACCTGGAAACCAGTGCGATTCTGCCAGCAAGCAGCACTACAATAACTTACACAAAGATTAGCAACGTCTGGAGCTTCCCACTAATGTGGAGTGAATGGGAGTGAGCAGGTTCAGCACCATGGAGAGCACCGAGGCTCACATCCTGGAAGTGGAACTAACCCAACAGAAAACACTGTGCTTCTATACAGCAGAGGAGCAGGACCGTTTTTATAGAGGTGGCCACGCTGAGGCCATTACTCACATTGAGGTGGCAGAATGTCTTTTTGTGTGTGTGTGTGTGTGTGTGTGTTTTTTTTTTTTTTTTAACAAATCGCTGTAAGCCAAATAGTCTTTTTTTTTTTGGTCACTCACTTTATCATTTGCTATACGACAATACCGCCCCTTGGGAACTCAAATACAGTATGAGGACTGAGGATTTTAGGGGATCCTCAGTGGATTAAAACTGCTGCTTAAGTCATGCTTTTTTAATCATTAATAAAGCTAAGATAATTACAATTTACAATCTTCTGTTTTGTAGGACTTTGTGTATTGGTCTATATACAGTCAATCGATTTCATTAAAAGAAAATTATAATAATTTAGCTGCTAAAGAGAAAAAGCTAACATTAAGGTTAGTTTACTCGTCGGTTTACTGATGCTAAAGTGTCTTTAAATAGAGAAACTGTGCAGCTGTCAGTGAATTATAGAGTATTATTAAAGTCATATTGTTTTAAAGGACTGAGCCGAAATTAGTTCAGCTTCCACAGAAGCTAATGGCTAACTGGCTAACTGGTTAACTAGCTACTGTACTCACTGGAAGGAACTGAAAAACCTTTGATTTTGACTTTGGAGTCAACATTTATTGATACAGCTAACTGAAACATTCACTGTGAAAACAGGATTTAACTATTTCTTTAGCCATCCAACCTGAACCAGATGGACACGTTCCTCCTTAATGATATTAACATGTCAATTTATTATTGCTCTGCAACATGTAGGACAGAAAATGAGGAAATGAAACATTTAAATACATACACTATTAAAATACCAATAAATACATTTTGGTATTGAAATAGGACATGACTGAATTAGTGACTTTGATTTGTTTCTATATTTTCAAACTTTTTAAATAACACAAGAAAGCTGTGCTGACATATTACACACAATGGTTTTGAGTGAGGTAAGGACCTACTACATTATTAAATACTGCCACATAAATAAATAAAAATATAAATAATAATAAAAATAAATAAATAAACGAAAATG
>OMNN01031530.1:0-11523 GCA_900302755.1 Chromis chromis | reverse complement strand
TAAACTGGAATCCCATCTATATGTATGTCATAAGGTTGATCTGTAATATCTGCTCCTGCTCCTCTTAACAAGCTGCACACACTGCTTTCTCTGTTTGATTTTGTCATGTTGTCCACGATAAACTACGCAGCACGTTTGGTACGCGCACAGCATCAAGTCTTGTCGTGACTTTTCTGCTCGCCATAGGCCAGTGATAGCAGGCAGCCAAGTCAAACATGTAGTCAAAAAATCTCTTGCAAATCATCTATTGGAATCTTTAAATAGGTTTCAAAAAACGTCTTCAGAATCTGATGCGAATAATGTTTATTCAATACACGAATGCACGAACAAACATGAGCACAACCTCGAGATTTGTACTCCTGAACAAAGGGTTGCAAAGCTTTTTATACTTCCAAGAAAACTGTTCTTTGTCTGTGAAACCACGACCCATCTCTTCTTAAAAACCAATCACAATGTCTCAATGCTCATTTTGTTTGCATTATTCATGTCTGGGGTGTAATCTAATCGTATTAAAAGTTGAATCGCCTCCTTTTTCTTGTCCTCATGCTAGGCACAATGAGGGAAAGCGAGCTCTTATGCTCCGTTAACAAGTGCATTATGACCTTGATTTGAACCGATCCTCATATGCAAAGGGAGGCTTCCTGCTTCTGGCCTTGTTGTATTTTATAGGGCCTCACTGGGTCCCTGTTTTACACAGGACTGTTCAGTATATAAAGTCAGTGCCCCCATAGTTTCCAGTTTTATTCTTTGTTTAGTGCTTTTTGGCCTGATTTAAACATCCTATTTTCCTAGTTTTAGCATTTGTTCAATTTAAAATACCACAACAGTCTCAGTACCTTGTCTAGTTTATCCACTGTTGAGCAGATGGTGCGGAACTTGTCGTCTGGAACACCGCACACAGCAAACATCCCATCGAGGATGCGTCTGTCGTTGACCTGGAAATGGAGGTTGAGGTTAGGAAGTGATGTCTACAGAGAGCATATGAACATTCAGCCGAACTGACAGCAAACCTTGATGCGGAAGTCTCCGAGGTCCAGCCCACTGAGGATTTCGTGGACGATCTTCAGACACTCGGCGTCTGGGATCATAGCGTCATACTGGCCTGCGATGTCAAAATCCTGAAACACATACATGAAAGGATTAAAGTAGTGCAGCTAATTCCTCTGCAAGCTTCCCATCAGATTCCAAAAGCTGCATCAAGTCCACCGTGACTCAGTTTTGAGATAGTGGAGCGGAGGATGACTTACACACTGGTAAAACTCTCGGTAGCGTCCGCGGGTCATGGCTGGGTTGTCGCGGCGGTAGACCTTGGCAATGTGGTAGCGCTTGATGTTGGTGATCTTGTTCATGGCCAGGTAGCGGGCAAAGGGCACCTGGAAGAGGGCAAGTCAAGGACAACATGCTTTCTTTGCTTTGACGGAGGGAAGTGACATCTGGGAACTGATTTAGCTCTTTAGCTGTTAGCAAGTCAACCACCTACATGACATCCAGCTGAATTCAGAGAGCAACACAGTACAATAGAGTTATTCGTGTGCAATTGTGTGTTTGAAGGATACGGTGAGGTCATATCTGAGGGACAGCAGCTCCCCTCCTTGGTCTTTGAGGTCGTAGATGAGCTTGGAATCTTCTCCATACTTCCCCGTCAG
The DNA here is from genome assembly GCA_900302755.1 of Chromis chromis. Classification (NCBI taxonomy): domain Eukaryota; kingdom Metazoa; phylum Chordata; class Actinopteri; family Pomacentridae; genus Chromis; species Chromis chromis. The sequence goes on along the minus strand of OMNN01031530.1, from coordinate 9,877 downwards.
TGTTTCCTGTGCAAGCAGGGAGACAATTCACTTCCTTGTTTGTATGCGAGATGACTTCAAGTTCACAGGCCGAGCAGCGCACAACGTGTTAAACTGGGGGAAAATCTTTACCTTAAGTTCAAAAACAGGCGTGTCGATGGTCTCTGCTCCGTGGCGTTTAAAGCAGCTGATGATGGTGTTGAAGACTTTCTCTCTGATGGCCATCTGCTTGGGGTTGTAGTCCCTCGTTCCCTGACAGACAAAGACATTTGCTGTGTTTGCTTATGACTGCTGATTATTTTAATGTCTGTAAAGATTCTCAGTCATCCAGGTCATGATTATCCTCGTAGTTTTCAATCGTAGCATCTGGACCTGCTTGAGTTTCTCCAAGACGTTTCACCTCTCATCTTGGATGAGAGGTGAAACGTCTTGGAGAAACTCAAGATGGTCCAGGTGGTACGATTGAAACTATGAAGATATTATTTTAATGTAAACGTGTAGTAAGTGTGAATCCAGGAGTAGTAAATCATTTTGGTGAGTGAATGTAGAAAAAAAACATTAACTGGAGAGAGTAACAGTAAGTGCTGGTTTAGAATATTAGTCTTTGCTAAAATAAAAAAATAAATAACTAGGTGAGACGAAAGCTTCAGTAATAGATTTGTTTTTTTGATGTTAGCACCAACGCTAAATGAATCCACGTGTTTTACAGATCAGGGAGATACGGTGGCTCAGAAGGGTCAACGCAACTGCAAAAGCCACATTGGAAGTGCGCAGCGGTCGGAAGAACAGGCTTTGTTTCTGGGGGGACAATATTTTCTGATGGACTATTTTGATTACACGAGAGTTTAATGAGACGTAAGTAAAACACTGCTGCTCGATGATTGTGATTAATGTCGTTATGTGTTTTCACAAATCAGCAATGTTAGTCACCATGTTTTACTTACGCCTCATTAAACTCTCCTGTAATCAAAATAGTGCGTCAGCAAATATTGTCCCCCGGAAAAAAAGCCTGTTCTTCCGACCGCTGCGCACTTCCATTGTGAGTTAACTTCCATTGTGGCTTTTGCATTTGCGTTGTGGCTTTTGCTGTTGTGTTGACCCTTCGGGGCCACCGTAGGGAGAAGATGTAAAATGGAACCAAATGGCTGTGTGTTTGGAGCCGTGGCTGCAAAAGAACTCATGTATGTAAATTAGGTTTGTTTCTCTTACCTTTATAATATTCACAAACGCTGATATTATTTACATTTCAATCACGGGGATAAGGCAACAGCGGTGTTGCATATTACAATCCTAGTACAGACGAGTCGAGTAGCTGATTGATGCCCCCATTAGTGGCAGAGGCAGTGTGGAATTAAATACAGTAATACTCAATGTGGAGGTTTTTCAGTAAGTATTGGTTCAGACTTTAACATGAACCTGTTCTCTGCACAATCTGGACCGAGTGTTATTCATAAAGAAAGAAGTGCACCATACATTCAAAAGGTTATGACTGAGCAAAAGTGGAATTTGGTCCATTAAACATCCCACTAAGCTAGTAAAAGATACGTGGGGTTGCACATCACTCATTCTTTAAAGATTCCTGGTCGACATGAAGCTCAGAACGGTGAACAGAGCAGCGCTGGAGTCTTACCTTTGCTGTTTTGAGGACGAACTGATGTTTGCCATCATCTCCTCCTAGCCGAGCCTTCAGCTCCAGCAGTTTGGCTACCTCTTCATCGATCTGCGACACACACAAAGTAGAAGGATTTAGTTTTCTGTCTTTGCCAACACTGATGAGAAACTGAAACTCTACTGCTGAATCACTCACATGCACAGAGGCTTACCTGAGCCACAGTGATCCCAGACAAAGAGTGTAGAGATCGGACACACGATGCCGTCCGAAAGCCCACCAGGCGCGAGCAAACACGAACACAAAACGTGCCCAGCATGGTTATTCCACAGCGCAGGGTGTAGAAAAAAAAAACAAAAGGTGCAAAAATAATTCCAGAAATTGGAAAAAAGTTCAGGAGTGCATCATGGGTGCAGCGTTATCCAGTGGTATCGTTCCAGCCGGCCACACGAGCCAATCACAGTCATCGGTAGACGGAGGAGACCCGGGGAGTGAGGTGTGCAGCGAGGTAGAGGTATGGTGAGGTAGATGATGATGAAGGACGAGGAGGCAGCCCACAGTCATCCAGGGTCAGGCGGGAAGAACAGGAGAAAAGTGGTAAGCAACCCTAGCACTAGGGGAGGGCGGGGCATGACGCATCATCATCATCACAGCGTGGAGGATAGAACATGAGATGTACCAAGTCAATCAAAGCAGCCCAACAGAGCCCCCACAGACAGACAGACAGACAGACAGACAGACAGACAGACAGACAGACAGACAGACAGACAGACAGACAGACACTGCTCTGAGCCAAGTATTAAATACATGCATCTGGTGAATTCAGTGTGTCCTATGTAGCTTTTCAGAAACTCTATACCTACTGTTACGGCCGCCGCCGTATTGTAGGGGATTATTACTGTTTTCCTCCCCCAAGTATGTGTGAGTCTACTTGTGTGTGTGTGTGCTTGGAGTGTCTGCAGCTCTCAGGTTGGCTCTGCACAAGGATTGAGCTGATGCCATCCACCTGGAGAAGACCAATTGGTGCAGGAAGCAATCAGCTGATCCACCAACCAGAGGGAAGCACCTGGGAGTATAAAGGAAGCCAGCAGACAACCGCTCGGCAGCAAGCTGTAGCCAGCTCCGCTCGCGTGCCTCTTGGTTATTTTGATTGTGGGACTTTGTTGACTTTGCTGAGGCACTAGCTGTTTGACTTTACACACATACTTTGTTGTTTTATTACTCAGCCTCAAGTTGAGTGCTTTTTGTTTTGTGCTATTCAATTGTCTGCTAAGTCAGCTTTGTACACTCTAGGTTAGAGTCGCCTTTTGTTCTTGGTTTTGCTCCTGAATTTCTTAGGCCTTAGTTGCCTCACCTTCTGTTATTGTTATTTGTTCAAGATTACCTTCTGTTAATAAATCACTTTTATTTTAACCATCTAAGTTCTGGGTTTCATTATGTTACTGCCTCTTTCCCCTTAGAGAGCTGGGTTGTAACAATTATATTAAAACTAGTTCTTACTATTGACTCTTAAAATGGAAAAGCTCACATTGATTCAAATGTAAAGCAATGTCCAGTTAATATTACTACAAAACAATGCTTTTTGATTTCTTTGGTCAGCGTATGTAAATCGCTGATGGAGGGGGGCGCCATATAAAAGCTTGCCTAGGGCGCCACATTGGGTAGGGCCGGCTCTGATTATGATAGAAGGAATGGGTGGGTCCAGTGGCTGTTTTTCTACTATTTATGCTGGTGTCACTGAAGATATGTGCGTTTCTTGTATCTGTAATTAAATGTAATGACTTAACCCGCTGAACCTTGGTTTCTTTAAAACATCTCCAACATGACACCATTTATCAGAACCAGAAACTGTAATAACAGAAGCAATTGTCGGTTCTTCAACCTCCTGACAAACTAATCATGTGTGACTTATGGTTCCGTCTGGAAAATGAACAAGATCTAAGCTTAAACTCAGGATATTTTATCAAAATCTACACATCTCATGTGACGCTAGCAAAACAGAGAGTTCAGAAGGGTTAAATATGTAACCAAAGTTAACTTCAACTGACAAAAATTCATCATGAACATCCCTGCAAAGTCAACTTTAACTTCTAATGATGCTGTCTTTTCCACTGGTTTGCCTTCATGAGCATTAATGTTGGACCTTCTCAGTACATTTGCATTGATGTCCAAACTAAAGGTTTGTTACGTAAACCAGTTTCATGTACTGGCAGAAGATTCCTTATAGGAAATCTTTCTCTGTAAATTCAGTGGCACATTGCTCTTCTATTTTCCATTGGCATTGCAGTTTGAAATTGAGTTACCATCACACAATTAGTTTTATTCTTGCACCATTAAGCATCACAGAATAACTGCAGCTGGGAGGTATTTTTGGCCCTTCAACACTATTTTTCATGCTCCGCTTTGAATAGCTGGCAGAAATCTGCCCCAACAATAACTTCTAACGCTCCGCCAATTCCACTGATTAAGAAAATAGATTTAAAAAAACAATTTTACATTTTGATGAATAACTTGTGCAACTATGTCCACAGTGTGTCATCCTCCTGGAGTAACTATGATCTCCATAGCGTAAATGACACGCACAACTTGCATAACTTTTTGCCTGTTTTAAATTCGAAGTAGCAGGTGTGTCATCCAATAACATTAGAATTGTTTTTTGCTTCCATACTGAGCTACAAATCACAAGAATGCTGATGCTGCTGATGTTGAGAATCAATGTAAACTGTCCATCCATTCAGATTATAAAGTGGTCCCATGGGTTAAAAGCCTTTCTGTGTGCAAGACTGATTTGCCCAACATCTATAAGGAACGATCCAGTGCCAACTCATCCATTAGACGCAGTGTGTATCCTTTTATCCTCTGCCAAGGATTCAAAGGGTTCCGTGGGCGATTTAAACAAATGTAATGAGTGTTCACATGCTACTGTATGCATAACACCATCAATAAACAAACTGTTTAGCCAAAATAACATGTCCATTCATCAGTAGCAAGAAGGTGATTGTTACGTAATCTATTTGAGTGTGTAAATATTACATAAGGAGGATAGACGTCTGAGATGAACCAGATGCTGGCTCATTTAGTTTTGGGAACACACTGGATTCATTGAGTAGTGAGGAGGTTCCACATATCCTGTCCACAGGGCAGTGTGTGTGTGTGTGGTTTGCAAGCTGCCAAAGAGATTCCTGACATTTACCAACTGAGTGCACTTTGCTGTGTGGGTTCCTGTGATTATCTGGTCATGATGTGTTTTGGAACCATAGAATCAATGCTGCGTCAATGAAAAAGTTCCCTCTTCTGCACCATATCCAGTACAAATAAGATGCTGTATAGACTGTATGACGTGCACTTGTGAGCTGATGAAGGATGTTGTAGTTTGTTTGTTTTTTTGATGAGAGATCAGCGGTAGTAAAAGAAATGCTCAGATCCAAATCCTACTGTATCATGTGCTAAGTAAATGTACCTGTCCCCTATCACTGATGTATGGATTTATCAGCTTGTTGGGATGTTTTTATTAGGATGCTTTCACAAGTGGTCACTCAGTCAAATCAGTTTGACAATATGAAGTAGAATTTGTTTCAAGGGAGTTGTTGACTTCCCCACCACTGCTGATGGAAACCTTTCTGATGTGACTCAGGCAGAAATAATAGGGTAGTAAAGTTTTATTCACATCAAGGTTAGTCACATGTTCCTCTGATGGCTTAACTATAGATGGGTGGACTACTTGTACAGCTACTGTTTCTAAAGCAGTCTGACTCACCAGATTCAGGTAGAAGCCAGTTATTTTTCCTCTGCACATTTCCTCCAGGTTTGTCCTCCACTGACCTTATCTGCATGTTCCGGCTCTCATAATCCTCTTCGCCTACGGAAACAACAACAGCACCGTCTTTTGCCGAAGATTTGTGTAATAGGGCAAGCCTGATGGTTCTTTTGGTGAATTATCCACTGATGGTGCTCACCTCCCTGAGTGCAAATGTTCCACCAAAGCAATTCCCCTACCACTATTTTGCCGGGGGGACCTCCACTTCATGCTAGGCTTAGTGATTGGTTTAAAGAAACCCCTATAGCACAATGATAAGGTATAGTCAGACCATTCCCCACCACTCACACTGTATGACTGACTATACGAAATGATGGCTATTACATTCAAACATGAGGCAGCCCAGTGCTATAAGGTCCTTCAAGAACAGGGGCAGCGGTGGCGCAACGGTTAAGTCTCTGGGCTACTGATCAGAAGGTCAGAGGATCAAACCCCAATGCGGCCACTGTTGGGCCCTTGAGCAAGGCCCTTAACCCTTCCTGCTCCAGGGATGCCGTACCATGGCTGACCCTGCCCTCTGACCCCAACTGGGATATGCGAAAAACAACATTTCACAATGCTGTAAAAATGTATTCGTCATAAAAAAAAAGGTTTCTTTCTAAGATCTATCCAAACAATAGATTAGATTAGAATATAAGAATAGGTTACCACATTTACCCAGACAGAGGGGGTAAAGGTGATCATGTTATGGAATCTACAATAATCAAAGACCCTCATCATCCATCCTACTGTCGGTTTTCCCTCCTGCCTTCAGGTACGAGGTACAGAAGTACCTGTGGCAGATCCTGCAGGGTTCCAAACAGCTTTTTCCCACAAGCTGTCAGGACCATTAATAGACTGTGGCCTCTCCATCTAACATGCCCACAACACAGCCATGCACCCTAACCCCCACATCAGCACTGTCACCAGAAATGGACTGAACTGCAGCCGCTACAAGCACATCAACATACTATGAATGACAGGATGCACTGTGCTGCTTCTTTAACCTATAATTCTTAGTTGTATTTTTTTTTACAATTATTTATTTATTTGTTTATTTTTGTTTGTTATTATTCCTATTTGCACTAGACAGGGACTGGGAGAACAACATTACATTTTTTTATGTATGCAAATACACAAGGAATGACAATAAACAAATCTGGAATCTTGAGATAAATCTTGAAGGTTTTAGGATTAATAATGAGCAGGAAAAGAAGAAAAGCTTAGTTCTGGAACACAAATGTCTATTCATTTCCTGGACTTTACCACTAATCTCTGATTTTGTTGTGATTTTTTTTCTTCATATTTAGTTATTTAACTGAATGACTTTTTAACTATGTGAAAAGTAGTATCTGTGAAAGTGTACACAGCCAGACAGCTTATCATATGCTAGAAATACAGTCTAACAAAATCCTAATCTGTAAAAGTAACTATTAGCTGAAATTGTTAAATGAATCCAATGCATTAAAAAGTAAAATACTTTCTGTTGAAATGTAGTGAGTGGATTCAGAGTATTTAGTGGCAATGAAAAAACATAAGTAAAGTATAACTACCTCTGAATTCTGCTGGGTTGTTTTCCACCACACCATCAATCAGTCCTGTACCTTTACTTTCCAGACAGCCTGCTAACATTTGTATGGTGATGATCCATAGACAGTGATGGATCGGTCTGCAATCAGACTGCTGTCTGTCGATGAATGAAAAAACAGAGTAACTGTTCAGTATTATAATAATTCTCACTGTGACAGTTTATGAATTAATCCATTTCCTGCTGTTTTAAAGTGGATTTAATGAGGCTGATCAGCGTCATTAAATCTTAATTAACATGAAATCGAGACAAATTGGCTGTGAATAGCTCAGTAGACGACCCAAGCAAATGTGACACTGGCAAAGCTGGATCGCTGCAGGATAAACTGCTGCCTCTGTAATAACTATTTAAAGAAGTAATATCACTCCAGCAGCTCCCAGTTGTTATCCAGCAGCCTCTGGTGCACGTGCAGGGCAGGACGCCCATGGGGAGAGTTAATTGCAGGTATAAACAGAAGTCAGCTGATGGTGATGGCTAACATATGGGGAAACAGACTGCGCTGTGTGTGTAAGTACAGTAAATTAGCAGAGTGTGAAATACGTGAGACACTCTGCAAGAAAGTTTATAGTGGTTAGGAGGTGTTGCCAAGCCTTGTCTTGACTCTCTAATATCATGTTATAGGAAGAAATGTGTCATGGATGTGTTCGTATTGTGTGACAAATCATTGCATTTGGTATCCAGCATGAGGCAGAAATTCTTTCTACAGTTTCATGTCCTTAATGTGACTTATAGTGTGTAACTTACATCAGTGAGCGCAGCACAGAATTACAATGAGACATATTAATGCCAAGCACAAGGGTAATACTACAGTCTACCTCCTGGTAAATCCAGCTCTTCCTTTATGATTGATTCCTAGTCTGGCAAGAATCCAGTTTGAAACTAGAAGCTTTAAAATCTTTCTCCTCTGGGCAGAATGTCATCTGTTTCAATCTGCTGCAGGACCAACATCAATGATCACCATAAATCTAGCGAGCTTCCCTTAGTTCTGTTTTCTGCCCTTTTCAAAGTTATATCTCTGTAAAGCTTCTTGCTCCAAGACAGGCTCACAAATAATGTGACTTTCCCTCCCACTGAGAGGCCCTGTGCTTTGGGGTCTTGGGAATGGGGAGCAGATGCTGGAGGGAACATCAGGTACTAGATAACCTGGAGGCGGAGCGAGATGACGCCTCCTCCCAGCCCTCAGACAAACAACACTTCCTCAGATCTACAACCTGTCTGCTTTGCTCTCATACTGGTTACATGTGGATGACAAAATATTATGTCATATATGCTTTTTTTTAAATACATTAGCAAAGCAGTTACTCTATATAATGTCAAGGTGCTCAGACAATCCCACTAAAATTTTTAACCCATATAACCTCATTGTTTTGGTTTTACAACCAACTAATTTACTGTTGCCAATTTGAAAGTATATTATTTTTCTCACCACTCTTTTGTCTGAGATATCACACCTAGAAATAGAAACAGGCCGAACTTCTCACTTGCTGAACAGCCGCTACTTTAACTGGCACTACAATTTACTGATGTTCCCAAACACATCACATGCAGTTATAGTAGTAGCTGTTTGTCAGTCTACAGAGAAGCCTCTAGAACCCCCTACACCTGTCAATGACCAAACAATGACTTTAAAAAGAGAGCAATAAGGCATTCTGATAGATTTACCCAAGATGAAACCATATGATTTTATCTGCATGGGTTTAACCATAAAAAATTATATTTAATCGAAATTGTTTTCTATGTGGGTTTAATAGTTTGTTGTTGTATCTGTTTACATTAAAGAACAACATTTGTTTGCCGCTTCTGATGCAAGTCAACACACCTATAACTGTTGTTTTCTATATTATCTTGTTTATTCAATGTATCTTGATGGGTCATCACAGGCTGATGCACTGCCGCTCATTAACCCTAGAACACTAACGTAACGATTAGTAACACCAGGCCCGTTTCCTCCTATACGCAACCTACACGGTTGCGTAGGGCCCCGAGCCACTAGGGGGCCCCCAAAAGCTGATGGCCAATGGGACGTCACGTCAGTTAATATTTATTATGTATGTATTGTGCCGAGTCGGCACAATACATGCGCAAAGGATGCGCGTGTATTGTGCCGAGAGGCGCGTAGAGCAGCGCCACCAAGTCAGCCTGAGGTAGGAGAGAGAAAAAAAAGACGCAATGATTGACAGCGCGAAGCATCAGCATCTGACCAATCAGCGGTCAGATGCGCTGGCAGGCAGTTGCTTGCAGGTAGAGAGAGAGAGAGGTGGCTTCCAAACGTCAGTACGATTCGGGAGCTAGCAAAAGTAAGAAAAAGTACAAACAAGAAGAGGCTCGTGCTTCACTTGAAGGTGGGTATGTTGTTTAAATAAAAAAGAAAAAACTTGGTGGCATAAAGACGGTAGACCCCAGCTGCTAGCATGTCTGCTAGTGTGAATCATGAGACAGAAGAGATGATAGTTGTGTCCAGATGTGGACTGGAGATTAAATTTTCAAGCGGCCCTGATGATCATTTATTATATTTCTTGTTAACTGCATATATTCAGCTCTGTTGAAAAAAAATAGTTGTTAATTGACTGTAAAGTTATTGTTCCACTGTTGATAGAGGCTGTTCATTTGATTTGTTGGTAGACAAACTGTAATTTATTTATTAGATTCAGATTCGCTTTATTGTCATTGCAACAAGTGCAATAAAAAGTAAGGTGCAGGCCATTCAGTGCAAAGAACAGAAAAACTATATATATATATATAAAAACACTATTTAACAAGTGGATATTGCAGGGGGATGGATGGATGAATGAATATTGCACAGAGGTAGTGTCAGTTGAATCAGTGTATTGCACGTATATCAGTTAAGAGTTATTTAGCGCCCTTACAGCTGTTGGGAAAAAGCTGTTTTTCAGTCTGTTAGTCC
>OMNN01031528.1:0-15663 GCA_900302755.1 Chromis chromis | reverse complement strand
GATTCTAGTTGCTGTGCTATTTATGGAATCGGGGCCAGTCAAAAGTGTACAAGTTATGTGCATTATGTGTGTGAGGGTGTGTGTTTGAGGTGAGAACTGAGGTGGGTTTTGTGTGGGATTCTTCATCCCTCTCTATGATACACAGGGATTACAACTCAACTTACTATTATCACGTACTTTAAACCCAGTTAAAGTGGTTTCTAAGTGATTATACAGTCCTTTATCTATAATTAAGTGTCCCTCACCTTCAGTTTTCTCCTTCCCTGCTTCTCTTCATACACCTTCCCCTTCTCTGCATCTGCTTTTCTTTTTAACCTAGGCTCATCTGACATCGTGCATTACGCATAGTTTGTGGCATGAATACCAAACAAATATGTGAGAGTCAACAGCAAGTGTTAGAACCTCGCAGGTGTCTCCTTTCATGTCATCCGGCTGATTTGCATTTCACATTGTGCAGAGGTTATAGCTAAATTAAGCTCTTCATTTGCCCTCGCGATGCATTAATTAGAAAAGTTTTTACATGTTCTAGTGTTTTAGGAAGTATACTGCAGGCTACATATTGTGTCAGACATCATTAAAAATGTTAACTTATTTCGGAAAAGACTTTTAAACTTGAGACGTACCAGGCCAGCAGTGTGTGAAGATGGTCTGGAGTTGTTGGATCAGGACTCAGAGGTGGAGATGTCACGTAAGCAGCCGCCTTGGCCCAGTTTTTGCTCCAATAGTGAGAACCGTCAGTCGCCAGGCTGGCTGTGATCGGCTCCCCAAAAACTACGGATCCTGGTTGGGATGAGGGTCAAACAGTAAATTTCAGGGTGAAAAAAAATTAAACACAAAAAGGATCTATATTTGATGAGGAACCTGGTGAACAAAAGTAAGAGAAGGAATGGAAAGCGACAGAGGCTGACCTTTCCTCCGAGCCTGGGTGATCGTGTCAGCTGCACTCTTGCTCATCACCTTTGTGATGTAGACCGGACAGTTCACACGGTTACCAAGAGTAATGGCACGGAACACCGCCTCGGCCTCCAGCTGCAGAGAAAGTTAATAAAGATGAGTTAAACCCAATATAATGAGAGATGAACTGATGAACAGCGAGGGTGTATGACAATCACCTCTTCAGGACGACTCAGAGGATGGCCTTCAGGGCCGGTAATCCCCATTCCAAGGATTTTTGTTTGTTCCTAAAACATAAATAAAAACTATTTCAGAATTGTCTTCTTGCAGCATTAAATACAGAACCTGTCAAGTCATGTTTTAATGTCTTTCGCGGTATCTCAGCGCGGTGCAATTAAAAATCTCCAGGCCTGTCATGCTATCAAAGTGAAAGAAGTATGCATTGTAATCCAAAATACCAGTACACAGTGTGGATTTCATTCTGGCTTCAGTTCCTGTGCTCCTAACAGCACAGAGACATCGACAACCTTCCTTTTGTTTTTTCTATCATCGTTTGCTCTCTATTGGGTTGGTATAGTTTTTCATCACCCACCTCCCTATTTCTATTACAGTTGGGTTAACAAGTACATCATTGTCATCCATTAGCACCCTCATTATCATTCATTACCCTAATATATCTTCACATACATCGTGGCTTTTGCCATAATTGTTCCCCTTAATCTGGACGACCGTCTCCATGACCACGACTAATACTTGTCATCACCGCTGCCGGCATTATCAGCACCTTCACCCTTACCATCTTAATCACCATTACATCATCATCATTAGTATAATAACAGTCAACAGTAATGGTAGCCTAAGATAAACCTGTCATCCTCAGCAGCAGCAGCAGCAGCAGCATTAATCCTCTATCTCTCTTCCTGAGCTATGTAACTTATGTAACAAGAATATCTTTTAGCTGCAGTGCAGGTTAGAGGGAACTGTAATGGCAGAGGATTGTGGTACTTACCTGAGCAATCAGGTCTCCATTTTCAGCATGAACTAACACCACAGCACCCAACTGCTTCAGGAAGGAGAAAGCCTCATACAGCTGCGGAAGTGATGAGTAAAAAGAGCAATTGAAAATGAAAGAAACGACCCCAAACTCACAGATTTACACGTGGAAAATTAGTGCAGTAATAGTGGTCAGTGCAATTGGTGATTATGAAACATACCTGAGAATCTGTCAGCTGGTACACATCCTTATAAGCCATGTACACTTGAAAGGAGTTGACACCTAACAACAGTGGAAACAATGAATGGCTTCATTACACAGGAACTAAATAAAGGGAAACTCAGAAACAAGGATTATAAAGACAAATTGTGTGTGCCAAATACGGAAACTGATTAACAACCTCGTCTGATGTACAAAGCAATGCGTGTTTACATCTGACATCTGCTCCAAATAATACAATCCAACTTCATTTACAAAGAAAATTGGTCACACAAGCAGCTGCCTTGGCTCAGACGATGATTTGCTTTGCAGCTGCCCCAAAAGAAACAACATTTGTTTTTACTTAAAACAGATTACAAGCAAAATTTGTTCTCTGCCACCATGACAGCATCATAATAGGAACAATGGATCTCCCCTGTGCCTTCACTATAAGAGGATTCAGCACTTGGCCAAATTGTTTCTAAATCGGTCCCTATTGTTCTTGTGAAATGTGTCCAAACTAGGGATGGAGACAAGAATTACAGCAATTACAACATCTGTGAAATGTTACAGAAGAACAGAGAGCTGGTTTACCTTTCTCCTGCACGAGCAGCTCCAACTCATCTTTGACAGCCTCGTTCCACTGGGGGATGTCGACGTGCAGGGAGTAATCGCAGCAGGCCTTTTTATCTGCAGCCTCCTGCCAGCGTTCAAACGCCTCCAGCAGACTGTCCTCAGGCTGAGGGGTGACGTGGTCGACTGAGAGGTGGGAAGGGCCAAAAGTTAGCATGCAAAGAGTGTGACCGTGATTTTGTGACACTTAAACTGTGACTGAGATGTGCTGCCTGTGTCTGGGCATATGCACTCACTGATCATAGTGGTGCCCCCAGCAAGTGCAGCCTTGGTGCCCTGCAGGAAATCGTCGACAGGCTCCGTGCCCAGGAAGGGCTTCATCAGACAGGTGTTGACATCTATGCCCCCTGGTATTACCATGCGGCCATTGGCCTCGATCACCGTCACCCCCCCTGGAACGACCAGATTCTCCCCCACCTGCCTGCCAAGGACCAGACATAAGGAGAGACAAAAGGATGGAGAAGAAAGGCAGAAATAAGGAGGTGTAGAGATAATGAGAAAAGATGTAGTGCAGGAAAATATATGGGTGTGGATGGAGGGAGAGGGCACAGAAAAGACCATAAAGGAAAGGGAGTTCTCATAATCAAAATATTTATGTTATCTAGACCTATATTTTTATGCCTCTGCAGTTCGTGACATACGCACTTGATGAGCCCATCCTCAATGTAGACGTCTGCATAGAAGGACTGGTCATCGTTGACCACTCGCCCTCCTTTGATCAGCAGCCTTTCATTCTGCAGTGGAGAATTATAGAGGGAGAGAAGAGGAGGGAGGGAGAGAGGGAGAGGAGGGGTTGAATCTAGGCCTGACATTTTGATATATTGCACAATCAGTTATGTAATGCATGACCTTATGGCTTTATCGACACTGTAATGGAAGGTTGACAGAAATGCAGTGTCATCCTATGTGACTTAATTATCTACATTTAGGATCAGTTTGTTTTTAGTTCAATCAAATACTGGATATTTAGAAGCACAGTGTTGAAACAAGCACGTTTTTGTCAGACCACCACTTGTCCACACTCTCAACCACCATGTAGGGTGCCTGGCAACAGCATTAGGAAGATGTTAGGTCTCCATGGCAACCAGTGATCATCCGCGGTTTCACATGATGATAGCTGACAGCCTCCTGAACCCTCAGCATCTTTAGCCAATAAGGATGCTTACATAAAGGGACAGCGCGCACAGCTTCTGATGCATTATTTCTGTCTTCCCCCTGAAATTAAATGCTCAGTTGTAGTTGACCTTGGATACAGTTGGCTTTTCATATTACTCTAGTAACAGACAATGCATTATGCAGAATGCACGCGTTACTATAGCTGAAAGTGGATGCGCGTTCACACAAATCTAGTCTTACACATCCATGTTGGTAAAAAAAAAAAAAAAAAAAGCGAGTAATTGTTTCTTGTGCGATTCCTGATTCGACCGTCACGTTAACCGAGTTAATCCCTCTGACAAGCGGCGAGATTACACAACCCTGTCCACTACCCGTAGCGAGACCAGGCGCTCACTGTGACACACACACAGACAACTGTCACCTCTCTTCAGGTTGCAACTTCACATAGGAGCAACATGAGAAGGCCGTCTGCACTTTGCTCTTCAGTAAGAATTTAATCCCCTTTGTGTTGGCGTGTGGAGCAGGGATTTGCATACAAGAGAGCTCCTCCGGTTGTCGCTGACCAGGCCGGGTCTCTTACCGTCAGATGGGGGATGCTGTTCCTCCCCTGGAAACCGGTCCCAGACATTCTCCCTCCGTCGCTCTGCCCCTTCCGGCACTCAACTCACAAGCCGATCGCGATGACTCCAGGCGCCCTGCGCTGCGCTCTGCGCCCCCTTTGTCTCCCCCGATACGAGTTGTGTATTGTTTCCGTGTGTGAGAGAGACGGAGAGCGATGAATCCGCCGCCGTACGGCTGCGTCAGGTTGCGTGGTGCGCGCACAGTGAAAGACAGGTGACGATAGTTTGCGTGCGCGCTTGCGGAAAGCGTGCGTCTGCCCGGTGGCGTTCCCGGCACAGACAAAGATGGTGAAGCGGCAGCTCTGTGGAGTGTAGCGCCCTCACACCTCCACACACACAAACACAGACACACACACAGACACAGACACACACTAAACAGCTCACGTGAGAACACAACAACAATACAGCGCGGGGAGGCTGAGGGTCGCTGTCCAGATCAGCACCACGGAAGGAATAATGTCACCAAGCAGACGGCCTTCTTCTGCATCTTTTTACTGGAGAATTTTGATTGAGTTTTACGCAAACCGAAATAGGCAAACTGCAATGCAGCAAATAACTTAATCATTTATGCAGACCGAAGCATTTGTCTCAGAATGACAACTAAGGACCAGAATTTAGTCAGAGAACAGTTCAGGGTTTCCAAAATGAATCCAACACACTAAACACAAAAATAAAATATTTATAGTGAAATAATAGTTTGTCTTCTTTCTCAAAATGAGGTAATAGTTCTCCATCAGCTGATGCCAAGGGGCGTCTGCTGCACTAAATGCTGCCTATAAATTATATGTATGGAGAAAATAAGCAGATTATCAGACAAACTAAACAGTAACCTCATCATTCCTACCTTCCCATCTGGGCTTTCCTTCTCCGATGAGAATCTGACCTCCACACCGCTCCGTGCGTCCTCTCTGTCCCCGGGTGAGTTGGTCAGTGACCCCTCCCGGGCCTCGCTGGACGTCTTACCGACGGGGTCACCTGTGTCCAGGAGCCTCTCCCGGCTCCCGCTCCTCGGGGTGCGGCTCCCTTTCCTCCCCACGGCGTAGTTATCGAAGTCTATGGTCTTGCTGTCGAACGCGCCCTCCACGGAGCTGAACATCCCGAAGCTTTTCCTCTGGTTCGGCCCGGTGGTGATCGGTCCGGCCAGGTAGACCGGCAGCTCATCCTCCCGGTTCCACTGCCTTCTGCAGTCAGACATTGCGGCTTCCTGTGGGAGGCTCAGTCTTCCCCCAATATGTGAACCGACTGAGACAGCTTTGCTTGTTTTTACGTCTAACCGGGTCACAGTCACGCCTCTCCAGGCAGGCGCACTCGTTCGATGCTGTGAACTGTGAGACGCGGCTCTCTTCGGGCAACCTAGAATCCCTCCATGATGCAGTGCTCCAGTTTGGTGGCGTGTTCGTGTGGACTAATTTTAAAGTGAAGCAATGCTGCAAGAGTTACTAACCACACCCATAAAATGCACTCATGAAATTCATGAAATCAGAGCAAATCTGGGGGTTTCTGTGCGTCTGTCTTGTCTTTTCCTGTTGGGGGTTGTGCGTGAGGAGGTCACACCATCAGCGGATTAAACCAGCATGTGTCATCTTTTAACCCACATCTGGGGGGGATACGCAAATGGTCTGTATGCCTCCGGGGTTAACTGCTGTTGTGACAGACTGATGCAAGATACTGGGCTTCACTGCCTCTCAGATCAGGCTCTTAAAGTGCTTTTATTTCCACTGGCCAGTGTCTGACCTGTGCGCTCTGCTCATGGCGTGTTTACTGATGTGTGCCGAAGCTCAGGAACTGGAATCTTGTGCCAGGCATCAACAGATATGTCCTTCACATGGTCCGTGGGGATTGTTGGAAAGGGCGAAAGAGAGAGAGAGAAGCTGTGGAGCTGCTGTCTTTCAGTACTCCGGCAGGTGGACAGTTCCCACAGGAGACGTGAAGCATGAAGCACAGCAGCAACACATCAGATTCACATGAGTCAGTGCACATAAACACACACACACACACACACTGCAGAATACATAAACAAAACATATGTGGAGCATAGGCTTGACAGCACACTGTATTATTATTAATATTATGCACCAATATAATAAAGGGAACAAATAGCATAGATCATTAAATCCTTTTCTCACTATTGAGAAATGACCAAGATATGAAGCTTAATGGATTTTCAGTTAATTAATGTTAACCCACAATTACTTTACATTAAATTACTGAAATGTGATACATAATGACTTTACAGAAAGATGCATTTGATGAACCTCTTTGACATAGAGCAACAACAATTAATCGATTAGTTAATGTCAACTATTTTGATAATTGATTATTCGATTAGAGTAGTTTCTTTCAAGTCAAAATTATCTTATTTTTACATCTCAAATGTGGATATTTTCTGGTTTATTCACTCCTCTATTACAGTATTTGACATTTGAGGATGTCATCTGGAGCTCTGGGAAACACTGACTCACATTTTTAATCAATTAAATTAAATTTTATTTAGATATAAAATGTCTCCAATATGGCATCTCAAAACACTCCACATTATAAGGAGTAAATCATACAATTTTTTAACAGAAAAAACTCAAAAATCCTCATTTTCTGTCTAAATAACTAATAGAATAATGGAGAAAATAATCGACAATGAAAGTTCTTGTTACTTGCAGCCCTACTCTGACAGCAATAAGCCTTATTATCACACTGGTGGTGAGATGCAAACATTAAAGCTACAAAAAAGGGGAATAAGGCAGCTTTAAATTGTAATTTAATTTGATAAAATTAAAAGCTGAACCAACTGCTGGATGCAGGTGAATATTCATCTGTGTGTCCAGCTGCAATGACTTAATAACACTGCCTGGATCATCATGCATTATCCACACAGTGTCTCCTTATTATTAGATCATTAGACCCACCAGCATCTCACTCAGTCTTGTTGCCGACTGGTGCCATATGGGAGAAAGACACACTCGATTAAGTGTAGACCTACATAGCTGCAGACCTGGAGCTCCATAATCTGCTTAAACAGAGAGAGCACTCTGCAGCACATGCAGCCTCACTGCGCATCATTCACCAGCTGCTTTAAAGCTTTTATTTTGAAATAGTTTTGATTGCTCTGGCACTGAATTGTAAAAATGATCCAAGACGTGGCATAATTTATTATAATCCTTTGCAAAGCAGCACCTCGCAGGTTTTCAAAGCAGAGACACGGCAATAACCAATCAGGTGCCGCTGCTGTTTTGATGGACGTTTGTATCACCCTATAACGGACGACCTGCGTGAAGAGGGCGGGTTTTAAAGTTGAGGCGTTGTTTATAGAACTGAGTTTGACGGCAGCAAGTGTGCGTCTCCAGTTTCGCGGAGCTCTTTGGTCGGGATTAAAGTCCAGCATGGAACACAGTCACAACTTTTAAACTCAGGAGGATTTTTGCCTTGTATCCTGAAGAATCTGCTCATCTAGTAAGTTTATTTTACAGATATACAGTAATATATAGATATTTTCTGCTGAGGGCTGTGTTTGGCACAAGTAGGGTTGAGAAATTTGCTTGGCAAGAAGTTCCTGCAGTGTCTGTGTCTGCATGGGCACGACAAGAGAAACTCCATGCCAAGTTCTGATAGGATGCTGTAATGCTTATTTTATAAATATTCCCAAAACTGATTTCTAAAATACCCTGTTTTATTTGTTTGTCTGCTTTTGCAGTATCCATTATTAACCTATTTCTTATTTCACAATGATATCTCACTTTGTTTAGAATATGATTTTATCAAATGTTTGCTTCCCTGTCAAGGCTCCTTCTCTTTACAAAGGGAAGGTGTCACATTTTATGTGTAAAGATCTGGGCTAAAGGATCCTCCAGGGAGTTCACAGAGTCCACTGCCCACCTGTGTCTTCACTCATGACTCACTATTTGGAACCATCTTGACTATTTTCCTGATTGTCATTGGCTTACATGATGTATCACTCGCCCCCTTTTTTATTCCAGGAAAGATGGAGAAGGATTTCCCATCGACACCCTCTGCTGTCACCACCCAGGGGTCATGCCCTGTCCTGGATAGATCTTCTTGTCCCTCCCCTTCACCTGTCTCTAGTAGCCCCCCAGCTGCTCCCTCCCAGCAAAACAAGTCAACATCCTCTTCAGAATCCAAAAAATCTTCTCCTCCACCATCCACACATAGTAAACCGATGGATTCCCCTCCATTTGTAGATAAGTCGAAACCCGTATCTCCTAAACCCACATCTACGATCGTTCCAACTAAACCTCCCGTCCCTGCTCCAAGCAAAACACCACCTGCTACTTCTCCCAACACCTCTACTCCTCCAAACTCCAAAACTTCATCCTTTTCCAAGTTCAAATCTGCCTCCTTCGCATCATTCGGTAGCACAGATTCGCCTCCTTCTTCCACCACACCTGTGAAACGCACCTTTGCCTCCATGGCCAAGAAGGTGATAATGCAGGAAAGACTCAGAAAAGCAGAGGAAGAGGATGCCAACGAAGATGATGATGGTAAGAATGCACTTGGGATTAAATGACACATTGTGAGTTTTAATGACACTGAGACCACAGTCACGGACCAAGGACTCATTGCTGTGTTGAGGCGATAATCCTTGTGCGATGTTTTGGAATTTCTTTCCATGTGCAGCAGAGTAACTGAGCCCTAAGACAAACATCACTCCTGGCCAGAATAGGAATCACTTTAGCTAACTTTGTTTCCTCATTTGAAATCTACGTTATAAAACAACTAGACTTCCAACTAGACAGCAACTTAAATAAAAAGAATGCTATTACATGCTGTTATTTAATACGGAACACAATGAGGTCCCTCCTGGTATCACTCAGGGACTGTTTTGTGTGTGTGGAAGTTTCACAGAGATGAAAAAGAAAATTCTCTGCATTCAACACATTGTTACTGTGACTGGTGGGTGAAGAGTGGTAAACATGCAGACATACAGTATTGCAGCTAAAGGCCTTCTCCATTTCCATGCACATACCTTTTTAGCCACTTGGTCGCCTTGGTCCAGACTGAAATGCTATGAGGTGGATTACCAGAAAATTTTAGCCCAAGTTGCAGTTTGACATTCATGGCCAATCGATGGATTGCATTTAAATTTGGTGCAGATATCTACAGTGAGCAGGCAGTTTGTCTTAATGACTTTGGTGACCCAACACCAGTCATCTAGCACCAACATGGGGCTCACGTGTGTGAGGTTGAGAGAAATGTCTCAGCAATTATTGACTGGACCGCCATTTAATTTGATGCACAAATTCACGTCCCTCTCAGGATGAATTGATAATTGTTGATCCTCTCACAACGCACCATGACTCAAGTCCAAATTTTAATTGTCAAGTACATTGATTCACTTGCAAATCTACTGATATTCAGTCTCAGCCGAACTTCTTTAGTGTTAATTAACAAATCTTAGCAATCCAACATCGTAAATAATATACCTACTAAACAGCATACTATCATTGTCTTTGTGATTGTACTAGCATGCTGACATTTGAATTTCTTTAGCTCAAACCACCACTCACAGAGCTGCTAGCATGTCTGCAGACTCTTAGTCTTAATCTGAACATGCTGAAGCTCTGTTGCTCTGACTTTATAGAAATGCCTGTGTTTATTTTCTATAAATTCGTCACCATTAATTGCTCATTTAAACTTATTATTAGGTATTTCACTAATATTATATTTCAGAGCAGCTGGAAGTGAAGCCAGCATGTCAGCTTCAGCAGTAGGAGATTTTGCTGTGCATGAGAGACTGACATTTGAAATAGGGGCTGCAGGTGAAGAAGCTGCACCCCTTTGCTTAAAGGACACTGGGACAGTAATAGTTGCGTAACTTAATGCAATTGACAAGTACTGGTGTGAGAGAGGAGCTGTTGTCACTGGAGCTCTGGGGTCTTGTCACACGATACGTCTATAGGCAGATAGAGGCAGACATACTTAAAATGCTCACACTTTCACATCTACTCCACCTTTCACTTTTTGTTGTGCTCAAGTTAGAAGATATTTGATCTTTGCTGGAATCGCCGTGAACACAGTCTTTTGAGTCTTATGTAATCCACAGATTCAGACAGAGGTTATTGATTGATACTGATATGTATGTTTAAGACATCTCCTCTTGTTTTCTCTCCTGCAGATCAAGAACCAGAGGAGGATTTGTCTGTGGAGCAGATAGAGGAGAAGGCAAAAGCTGGCGATGCCAGAGCTCAGAACCGAGTGA
The DNA here is from genome assembly GCA_900302755.1 of Chromis chromis. Classification (NCBI taxonomy): domain Eukaryota; kingdom Metazoa; phylum Chordata; class Actinopteri; family Pomacentridae; genus Chromis; species Chromis chromis. Next base: position 4,997 of record OMNN01031528.1, on the reverse strand, counting down.
GTGAAAGCACATGCTCAGACTGGCACTTGGCATTGTTTTCACTCCTGCTGGTTGACTCAGTCTGGTTGTGAGCGTGTTTTCTATTTTTGGCCTCTTGGAAGATGATCCCGGCAACTCAGTGTAATACACCAATGTACTATCATACTCACAAACCATTAAGAAGACTATTACAGTGTATTGCAGCATGTACTGAATTTGAGCAAATAGTCTCTTGTCTGATATAATGTACAAATACTAGGGATGGGGGCTAGAGGTGAATATTTTAGATTTAAGACCCAGCTCTGAAAGGGTAAATTCCTAAGCGACTGGTCAGGTAGCTGTAACTTTCTCATGCTACATGTCATGTATTAGCACATAACCCATTGCCGAAATAAGCACCGGGTGTGTGTGAAAGTGAGCATGTCCGGACATGTGACCATATCAGTGCAGTTGTTGGATACAGAATACATGCAGTGAGGAAAGGGTCCGGCTTTCCAATCATGTCCTATGTATCACAAAACATAGCAAGTTTGTGTTTATGAGTGTAGTTTAATTTTTATTATTATTGGTATTTAGGCTTTTTGACAATTTATGCCACTGAAGCAGGGTTATGAGATTATATTACTGGTGGTAAAATAGACACAGACACATGTGATGCTAATGCAGAACCACTTCTAATTTAAAAAACACATCTCATCCCCTACAAATAGACATATTTGATAATATATGAGTGGGAAGTTATGAAATGATGGTTAAGATTAGAAAGCAGTCACTTGATATGCCACTGGGGCCTCTGCTGCGTATGTCATTTAGCCATGAAAGGGACACTGATGGCCGTAGGAACAAGGAACTATGGGTTCTGTAGTCATCTGTTGTCAGTGCGTTATGAGAGCTTCACTGTGAGCAGTTTTGATTGGATCTACTCTCTACCAATGACGTGCACCAGTCCCTTTAAATCCACCGACCCCCATCACTTGAGGATTATCCAAAGTCATTGGGGAGTTTCTGCAAATATGAGTTACTGCTAAATTAAATTTTTCAATGCAGTGAATATTGCAAATAAAATCCATTTTTGTAGAGCTGGAGGCAGAAATCTCAGCTATGAGGGTCTCATAATACTGGTAATTCAAATCAAAACTAGCTACATGGGTCGATATAATTACATCAAATATTCTAATAATGCTGTAAATTAATTGGCTTAGTAATTAAATCAAGTGTCAAGTATTTATCTGGGTTGATGTGATACTTTATGCAATAATATGAAGGATTTTTATGCATATTTTTTTTTTATTGTTTCTCTCATTAGTTTATGTTTTATCACAAAAACACGCATGCACAATTAAAATGCACTTTATATCCGATTATTCTTTAAGTAAGTCATTAGACCAGGGTCCCAAAGTTGATTTAATTGACGTTATTTAATTGACGTTATTTAATTGACGTTATTTAAATGCGTTTCAGTTGGGTCAGCACTACTTGATTCTTGCTGAAGAAAAGGACGCAGAATTGAATAATCGTCTGGCTGTTAACTGGCTGATTAAAGCAGCTAAACAGGGAAGAAAGGGTGCAGCGAGACTCCTGCAGCACTGCTGGATCCAGAAAAAAGGTGAATGTTACAGAATTCATTATAAGCATGTGTTTTTTATGTGTCTTTATGTTTGTAGATCTAAACTGTCTGTCATCTCCCGCTAGGAATAACTCCGGAGAATGAGGCTGACGTTCGCAAGTTGTCGACAGAGAGTAAGTTCGAGCTGGCAGTACGCAAAGCAGCAATGATGATGTACTGGAAGCTCAACCCAGACAGGAAGAAGAAGGTGGCTGTGTCTGAGATGCTGGAAAATGTCAGCCAAGTCCACGCAGTGCAGGGTAGGAGGCAGCAACACAATCAATGCCACATCAAGTACTTCTTGCATTGTGACAACAATCCTGCCGGGTGTTCTACAGGCTACCCAGAATGCCTCAGCATGCTGTGATACGATAGCTGCCTTTGCTGTCAAAAATATCATATATTCCCTGTTGTGATTTCAGTGTTTGCAGCTGTCACAGTGAGCAGTATCACATTGCATGCAGGCATCCAGGGAAATGTTTACAACTCACTGGTGCTGTGGTCGTTCCTCACCAACAGGTGGCACTGCAAGCAGGATTCCTGGCCCGACTTCAGGCCAGACCCAGAAAGTGCTGGAAAGCATGGTCAGCAGTGAATGTAGGTATTCAGTTAAAGTGAGAGAGAGAGACTGAAAATATAGTGTATCCATTTATCTAACCGCCTGCCTCGTGTCCTCTTAGCCAGACAGTTGGTGGACCTGGATGACTTTGTTGAGATGACAAAAAAGTATGCTCAAGGCATCGTCCCCTCTAGTCCCCAAAGTGGCAACCAGGTCACACCCAAAACAGTAAGCCTTGCACCGCGTGATCATGGCGAGGAGGTAAAAAGACCCAGTTTGCGAAAATAGAAATAATCTGTCATCATAAAAGTACACACAGTCATTTGTATTCCCAGCTTCGATACTTTCACATAGTGCGTATGTGGGGCCATGAATGTGTTTGTGTGTGTTTTAAAGCACAAGACTGAGCTCATCCCATCAGGATTCAAGAAGTCCCACAGAAGTTCTTGGAGTTTTGGAGGTGGGATGATGCTGGACACTAAGCAGACTGGTGCCATTCAAAAAGCCATGGACGTGAAATCACGCTTAATGGTATCCTGGTCTGATCATGTATCACGGTTCATTTTGTTGTCACATATTGACTAAATAAAAAATTTTCTGGATGTTTTAACTCTTCTGTCTATGTCTAATCTCTTTTTTAACCTTTTATATGTTCATCTCTGTCTCCTTTCCCTTCAGATGCTGCAGTACCCATTGCATGCAGTTGTTGAGATGAAAGAGCACCTTGTGGACTGGGCATCGCGGGCCGGCGTCCAGTGGCTGAGCACGGTCATCCCCACGCAGCACGTCAACGCGCTCATTTTCTTCTTCATCATCAGTAACCTGACAGTCGACTTATTCGCCTTCGTTATCCCTCTGCTTGTTTTCTACCTCTCCTTCATCTCCATGATCATCTGCACTCTGCGTGTTTTCCAGAGCAGCAAGGTGAGTTCTTACTTTCTTTTTTTAATTTGTCATTTTCCAAGAAGGAATATTATGGCCAGCACATCCCATAGCACATCAGTGGGTTTTTATACTATCTTAAATTGTCTTTTTGCTAAACTCAGCTTGAACATGTTTCAGGTGATTTCGAGCTTCTTAAGTCACATTTTATATACTTTAAGTAAATGTCCAATAATTATAACATAGTATATAATTAATGTAACTTTATAGAACAAAATATCTAATAACATTAATTTATTTTTATTATAATTATTCCGGTAAATAACTGAGTCATGTTGCTGTTTGTGCATTTGGTTTTCACTGTTGCTTTACCAAGAAAATGCATATTGATTTGTTTTTGGCTTGTTATACTGTAGAAGCTAGATCTTCTGGAGGCGTAGTTTTTTTTTGTTTGTTTTTGTTTTAGTCATAGAGTTACATTCCACACTATCAAAAAGCCTGTTTTGAAACAATAAAATCAAATTCCACCCTTTGACTGAGCAACATTTTCTTTGTTTCCCAGACGTGGGAGAACTTCAGTGCCCTGACTTCTCTCCTGACACGTTTTGAACCTGGCCTTGATGTGGAGCAAGCAGAGACAAACTTTGGCTGGAACAACCTCGAACCATACCTCTACTTCATCCTCTCCGTCTTCTTTGTCATTTTCTCCTTCCCCGTGGCTGACAAGAACTGGATCCCCTGCTCTGAGCTCTCCACTGTGGCCGTCTTCTTCACAGCTGTCAGCTTCCAGAGCCTCAGTCCAACTGCTGCAACATACGCACGCCGGGCAATGGCCATAGAAGTCAGTAACATGAGTGATTTAAAGGATGCATGTCAAGAGTGTATTTTATAATATTACCATCACAACCGCAATCGTACACAGCATGCAGCTTGTAGATCTGCAAGTAGATTTTATAGCAGTTGAAATGAAATTACTTCAGTAACTGTAGAAGGCAGAAAATCAATCTTACAACTAATGTCTTGCCAAAATGTGCAGTATTTTCAATGCATTTTAATGAGATACAAATACAGCAGAGTAATTTCTACTCACATACACCGATCAGGCATAACATTATGATCACCTCCCTAATATTGTGTTGGTCCCCCTTGTGTGGTCAAAAATGCATCTGAACCATTGGGCATGGACAAGAGGACCTCTCAGGGTGTCATATGGGGTCTGACACCAGGACGTTGGCAGTGGATCCTTTGGGTACTCTGGCTTGTGCAGTGGGGCCTCTGTCAACTTGTTCCACTGCATCCTGTTGATGCTTGATCAGAATGGGGTCTAGGAAGTTTGGAGGTCAAATCAACATCTTGGGCCATTGTCATGTTCCTCAAGATGTTCCAGATGGTTTGATGTTTTTGCCATGTGGTGGGGTGCATTTTCCTGCAGGGGTAGGCCAGTGACATTTGGGATTGCCATTTGCATGAGGGAGTGTGCTTGTTCTGGGACAATGTTTATTTGGGTGTCTAAGTCTCATCAACATGGATGTTAAAATCCAAGGTTTTCCAGCAGAACACCACATAGTACCAATATGATCAATGTTATTCACTCCACCTGTCAGTGGTCACCATGTTGTGGCGGATCGGTGTAAATGCCCATATCACATTTTACGACAATACACATTATAGTAATCTCACTTAAAACAATGAATGTGAACCTTGTGGAGTTGCGAGAGGAAACGTGAAGGTATCATCAAAATCAGTAGGCTTCATCCTCTGGGAAGCATCAATGTCTGTAAAACATTTAAGGATAATCCGTGCAACAGTTTCAGAGATATTTCACTATGGAGCAAAGTAGTCAAGGCTTAAGCTAGCTGACTAGCTTAAGCCTTGACTATACTTGATATTGCCAGCTGTAGACACCATGGACATGTAGTTATTGTTATTAGGTCACTTCTAAGGTTAGTTTATGTTTTCTGCGTTCACAAG